>CM038634.1:1357433-1462433 GCA_021554675.1 Leuciscus idus | reverse complement strand
CGGTGTTGAAAATCTTCAGTCTTTCATAACGCTATGAATATGTATTTGTGCAGCCGATACTTGTAAAGCCTGACCCTCAAACGCAAACTGACTTTAAAAAATGAAGCTAAAACTGTGACAACTAGCCCCGGTGTCCTGAGCGGCGGAGACGCGCAGTGTGTGTGTGTGTGTGTGTGTGTGTGTGTGTGAGGCTGAAGCAGGAGAGAGTCTCTGGATGCCTCGCGCGAGACGCACGCGCTGCCGGTTCCGTGGATCATCATCTTCATCTTCATCTTCATCAGTGTGTTTGCTCTGTGTTGTGAACTTCTGCTCCTGATCGCGATGTTTGAACGCGACGGAAGAGTCTCGACGCGTCTGGAAAGCACGCGCTCGAGCATGACGCGCGCGCTGCCCGTTCTCCTGTGCGTGTTCACACTCATCAGAAGTAAGTGCTTTACCTTCAGTCACTGTTAAACGTCTTGCTTTAGCTTTAGAAAGGTCTTTTCCTGAGTTATTGCTGTTTGTAGAATTGTGTGACGACGTGTTGATTTACTGGGATGCAAGATCATTCAAATGATGCGCGTTCTGCTTAAAACACTATTTCTGTTTGCTTGTTTGTTTGACTGGATGCTTTTGAGTAAGGCATCTTATACAGCTGAACTATATTAAAGATGCACTGATTTTTTTAGGTTGTTTTTTATTTATTTTTATTTTTTATTTTTTTATTTTTGAGGTTTGTCATTAAAATAAATTCAAAGTTTTATGTGCCATTTGCAGAGCACAAACAGAATTGTACACATACATAGGAATTGTACTGCATCAACCTTAGAGTCAATATATATATATATATATATATAAATAAATGAATGAATAAATAAACACAGTGCACCAGTGCTTGCTAGCCATATATACCATATATACCCTATTTTTATGAGTTAGCCATTAGTCTCACCACCGCTGGATAGAAGCTGTTATAAAAGCGTGTTTTATGTGTGATGATACTGTCCGCTATTATATATCTCAGGCTGTAGGGTTTGTGTCTGGGCCTCAATAGTGAGTGAGCTGGGTGATGAATGTCACTATGGACTGAGCTTTCTTCTTACAGCGCTCTGTGTACAGTTTGGTCATGGGTGTGAGGTTTGTCCCAATGATTCTCTCTGCAGTCTTTATAACTCTTTGGAGAGACTTCTTCTCTCCAACACTCTCTCTGGAGAGAGAGCACAAATGATGTGCACTCACATGAGATGAAGACTCAGAGATGAAGAGTTTTAGAAAAGTCTGTTTTTATTCTACACGGTCGCTCCCATATTGAGGTCAAATCAAATCAAATCAAATCAAAATGTATTTATATAGCACAATTCAAACATCAAAGCAATTCAATGTGCTTTACAAAGAAAAATAATAAAGAAGGTCACATGACCAGCCCTGTCATCCAGTTGAGTTACAACCATTCATGACAATCATAATGATGTGTATTTTATCGCACATTCAGCAATAGTGTAGTAGCCTACAAGACACTTTACAAAAGGTAAAAGTAGCTACTTTATAAGTATAAATATAAAACCCAATGATAGACACAAAGTTTTTTAAAACATTTTAAATGATGTAAGATTTTGCACCCTGATTATTAAATGAATATCAGCCGTATATCGAGTGAAACGCTTCAGGAACAAGAGCAAATGTGGGCGGGGCTTGATTGTGTCTGTGGGGAATTGATTGGCTGGTTGGATGGTTGTGGTTTGCTATTGGCTGATCTCATGTGAGTGACAGGTTGCCCCGCCCTCGTCATCAGAGAAGAGAAGAGATGCTGCTGTTATTCTGATTTAAGATTATTAACACAATAATCATGTGCACCGATAAATCATTTACAATAAACACTGCAATATTCCATAAAAAGTGTGATTTCACAGTGACTTTAAGATGTCAGTCTGTTAGAGTGATGAGAGTGAGGGCCGTTTGTCTGTTCGCTGCTCATCTGTGTGTGTTCAGTCTCTTCTCTTCCGTGAGCACTTAACCTCATAATAAAAAATAATAAAAAATAAATAAATTATTTTCCTGTAAATTCTCGCTTATCGGGCTTATGCTACGCTGAATAATGCCTGAACTTCGTATTCTGAGCACTTCTTGCGTTGTTTTTGCCTCTTCACGATGACTTGCTTAATTTAGTCCCAATTTGTAAGTCGCTTTGGACAAAAGCGTCTGCTAAATTACTAAATGTAAATGTAAATGTTCTCTCATGAAACACCTGACATCCATGTTCTTTGGCCTCACCATGGCCTGCAGTGTGAACGGTGTGTTAGCACTGTGTTGGAGGATCTTCGTTCTGTGTTCGTCAGCAGAACCGGCGTTGATGGGTTTGGGCCGGTGTTCCTCTGCTGTTGGGTTCTGGGTAAAGCCTCTGCTGTTGAGTTCTGGGTAAAGCCTCTGCTGTTGAGTTCTGGGTAAAGCCTCTGCTGTTGGGTTCTGGGTAAAGCCTCTGCTGTTGGGTTCTGGGTAAAGCCTCTGCTGTTGGGTTCTGGGTAAAGCCTCTGCTGTTGAGTTCTGGGTAAAGCCTCTGCTGTTGAGTTCTGGGTAAAGCCTCTGCTGTTGGGTTCTGGGTAAAGCCTCTGCTGTTGGGTTCTGGGTAAAGCCTCTGCTGTTGGGTTCTGGGTAAAGCCTCTGCTGTTGGGTTCTGGGTAAAGCCTCTGCTGTTGGGTTCTGGGTAAAGCCTCTGCTGTTGGGTTCTGGGTAAAGCCTCCGCTGTTGGGTTCTGGGTAAAGCCTCTGCTGTTGGGTTCTGGGTAAAGCCTCTACTGTTTGGTTCTGGGTAAAGCCTCTACTGTTGGGTTCTGGGTAAAGCCTCTACTGTTGGTTTCTGGGTAAAGCCTCTGCTATTGGGTTCTGGGTAAAGCCTCTACTGTTGGGTTCTGGGTAAAGCCTCCGCTGTTGGGTTCTGGGTAAAGCCTCTGCTGTTGGGTTTTGGGTAAAGCCTCTACTGTTGGGTAAAGCCTCTGCTGTTGGGTTCTGGGTAAAGCCTCTGCTGTTGAGTTCTGGGTAAAGCCTCTGCTGTTGGGTTCTGGGTAAAGCCTCTACTGTTGGGTTCTGGGTAAAGCCTCTACTGTTGGGTTCTGGGTAAAGCCTCTGCTGTTGGGATCTGGGTAAAGCCTCTGCTGTTGGGTTTTGGGTAAAGCCTCTGCTGTTGGGTTCTGGGTAAAGCCTCTGCTGTTGGGTTCTGGGTAAAGCCTCCGCTGTTGGGTTCTGGGTAAAGCCTCTGCCGTTGGGTCCTGGGTAAAGCCTCTGCTGTTGGGTTCTGGGTAAAGCCTCTACTGTTGGGTAAAGCCTCTGCTGTTGGGTTCTGGGTAAAGCCTCTGCTGTTGGGTTCTGGGTAAAGCCTCTGCTATTGGGTTCTGGGTAAAGCCTCTGCTGTTGGGTTCTGGGTAAAGCCTCTACTGTTGGGTAAAGCCTCTGCTGTTGGGTTCTGGGTAAAGCCTCTGCTATTGGGTTCTGGGTAAAGCCTCTGCTGTTGGGTTCTGGGTAAAGCCTCTGCTGTTGGGTTCTGGGTAAAGCCTCTACTGTTGGGTTCTGGGTAAAGCCTCTACTGTTGGGTTCTGGGTAAAGCCTCTGCTGTTGGGTTCTGGGTAAAGCCTCTGCTGTTGGGTTCTGGGTAAAGCCTCTGCTGTTGGGTTCTGGGTAAAGCCTCTGCTGTTGGGTTCTGGGTAAAGCCTCTACTGTTGGGTAAAGCCTCTGCTGTTGGGTTCTGGGTAAAGCCTCTACTGTTGGGTAAAGCCTCTGCTGTTGGGTTCTGGGTAAAGCCTCTACTGTTGGGTTCTGGGTAAAGCCTCTGCTGTTGGGTTCTGGGTAAAGCCTCTGCTGTTGGGTTCTGGGTAAAGCCTCTGCTGTTGGGTTCTGGGTAAAGCCTCTACTGTTGGGTTCTGGGTAAAGCCTCTGCTGTTGGGTTCTGGGTAAAGCCTCTACTGTTGGGTTCTGGGTAAAGCCTCTACTGTTGGGTTCTGGGTAAAGCCTCTACTGTTGGGTTCTGGGTAAAGCCTCTACTGTTGGGTAAAGCCTCTGCTGTTGGGTTCTGGGTAAAGCCTCTGCTGTTGGGTTCTGGGTAAAGCCTCTGCTGTTGGGTTCTGGGTAAAGCCTCTACTGTTGGGTTCTGGGTAAAGCCTCTGCTGTTGGGTTCTGGGTAAAGCCTCCGCTGTTGGGTTCTGGGTAAAGCCTCTACTGTTGGGTAAAGCCTCTGCTGTTGGGTTCTGGGTAAAGTCTCTACTGTTGGGTTCTGGGTAAAGCCTCTGCTGTTGGGTTCTGGGTAAAGCCTCTGCTGTTGGGTTCTGGGTAAAGCCTGGGTAAAGCCTCTACTGTTGGGTTCTGGGTAAAGCCTCTACTGTTGGGTTCTGGGTAAAGCCTCTACTGTTGGGTAAACAGGGCTCCAGACTAACTTTTTTTATTAGGAGCGCTGTAGCCCCTGACTTAAAATTTTAGGAGCGCAAGCAGAAAATTTAGGGGCACATCTTAAATCACCTTGCAGTGCAATTATTCACATTTCCCCCAAAATTAACTGTATTACTGACAAATGCTTTGATAATAAATAGACTTAACGTACAGAAATTACAATGTGCAGTTTTATTTTAAGTTCAGAGGGCTCCAGACTAACATTTGAGGGCAGCGGCACTAAGTTCTACAGAAAGTATCTGGTAGCACTGTGGGATGACAAAGCACTGAGCTTAATTTGAGGTGTAGATAAAATTAACTTGAACTATTATCATTCATAATGTCTTAATATTAATTCAATAGCAAAATGAGTGACAAAATAGATATTAGGGATTGAAAATAGCCAATAAGCGCCCTCAGCAGCTATGTTTACAATGGTAATTTAATTTTATTTATTTTTTTAAATAAGTGTGAGTTTTCCTACTTCTTGAAACTTTTAGTTTTATAAATAGAGACAATCTTTAAAGGTTGAACAAAAAATGTTTTGGTCAACACATTAAAAATAACATTTAAATATGATATTATAGTTTTGAAGTGCTGGAAAAAGATATGTGTAGGCTACTGTTATAACCACAGTATACCGTTACAGTTAGTGTTACTACATTAAATCCATGGTGAATGTTGCTGATCTGTGGACCTAAAGCCTTCTATAACTTGTTCGTTCATGGCACATGTTTCTCCTGGTTTCCACGTTAGCGCTGTTTGATCTGATATGGTTTATAACAGAGAATTCTGCGTTGAATCTGAATGTTTCTCACTGGATCTCGCAACGATGTTATTAATTCTGTCGCGAACTCAATGGATTTCTTCACTGGATGTCCACGATGTAACGGTGTTGCGTGATCGAGATCCGCCCGCGACTGGCGAGAGAAGCTCTGCGCTGTCTATTATTGGTTCGAACTATTAAACGGTCCGTGACGCAGAAATGAGTAGCGCAGTTTTTTTCCGCTTTCATTTTGTTTTGATTTATTAACATGTCACGGAATACTCTATGCTTGAGGCTGAGAATGTGTCTAACTAGCATATTGTGTTTAAACTGCGAAGTGCCTGCACTGTCTGCAAACTTCGTTTTCCCCGCAGTTCTGGGATAGCGACTGCAACATTCGCAGTTCATTAAGTTCGTCTCCTTACAGTACCTCAACCAGCTGAATTCTCGCAGCCAGTCTTCCCGAAAATGGTGGGTTCGGGCCTTTATCACCTCACAAACCTCTGATTCTGAGTCATCATCCGGCTGTGTCTGTGACATTGATATTTGTCTCCGTCTCCTTCCCACGGACGTTTACGCGCGCTCGATTATCTCTAGGACCCTCCCCCTCCACACATTAGCCAGTTACAGTGGCCATTCCCAATTCTTCTCACACTCATTGGCCTGCCACACATTCTGGATTCATTGACGCGCCTCTTCCGTTTAACGTGTAAAAACAAAACAAATTTACTGGTCGCACATGTGCGACTTGATGAAAAATTCAGTCGCACACTCTCAAATTTTGGTCGCAAAATGCGACCATTTGGTCGCAGTCTGGAGCCCTGGTAAAGCCTCTGCTTTTGGGTTCTGGGTAAAGCCTCTGCTGTTGGGTTCTGGGTAAAGCCTCTGCTGTTGGGTTCTGGGTAAAGCCTCCGCTGTTGGGTTCTGGGTAAAGCCTCTGCTGTTGGGTTCTGGGTAAAGCCTCTACTGTTGGGTAAAGCCTCTGCTGTTGGGTTCTGGGTAAAGCCTCTGCTGTTGGGTTCTGGGTAAAGCCTCTGCTATTGGGTTCTGGGTAAAGCCTCTACTGTTGGGTTCTGGGTAAAGCTTCTGCTGTTGGGTTCTGGGTAAAGCCTCTGCTGTTGGGTTTTGGGTAAAGCCTCTGCTGTTGGGTTCTGGGTAAAGCCTCTACTGTTGGGTAAAGCCTCTGCTGTTGGGTTCTGGGTAAAGTCTCTGCTGTTGGGTTCTGGGTAAAGCCTCTGCTATTGGGTTCTGGGTAAAGCCTCTGTTGTTGGGTTCTGGGTAAAGCCTCTGCTGTTGGGTTCTAGGTAAAGCCTCTGCTGTTGGGTTCTGGGTAAAGCCTCTGATGTTGGGTTCTGGGTAAAGCCTCAGCTGTTGGGTTCTGGGTAAAGCCTCTACTGTTGGGTAAAGCCTCTGCTGTTGGGTTCTGGGTAAAGCCTCTACTGTTGGGTAAAGCCTCTGCTGTTGGGTTCTGGGTAAAGCCTCTGCTGTTGGGTTCTGGGTAAAGCCTCTACTGTTGGGTTCTGGGTAAAGCCTCTGCTGTTGGGTTCTGGGTAAAGCCTCTGCTGTTGGGTTCTGGGTAAAGCCTCTGCTGTTGGGTTCTGGGTTAAGCTCATGCGAGAGGAAGATGTTATGTGCTGTTTAGGCTACTTAAAAAATGATGGTAACACAATGAATTTAATATTTTTAGTGAAATTAGCTTTTTATATTATAAGTTGATTCTCAAAAGTATGTGATTTAGAGTGAATGGAAATGACCTGTTTATATTTGACTGAGTTATATTGTACATTTAATAGACTGCTAACACAGGTTCCTGCACTGGCATTAGCAACATGATTCAGTGTATTAATACATGCAGTTATTCACAATCTGACCATAAGCTCTATGGTTACAATCAAAACTTCAACACAGCAGAAACTCTTCCAAATGTCAAAAATAACTGAACATTAAACATTAACAGAAGTTTCCCTTGACTCAAAAACACATAAAATAACACTTAATATCAATATTTACTCTCCATTTCCAGCCATATGCAAAGAATACTGGGAACTAACAATGGTGTCTCTAATTAAAACCGCATAATAAATAATTTTTTCCTTAATTTTATCAGCTTAATCGGTTCCTCAGTTCAAGCCTCAAAACTGCAAAACAGTTTTCTTGAAGAAAATAGGAAAATTAATCTCTTGGTTTTATTAGTGAAATGTTCTCAATATTTTCACTGAACCAACATTTTCTTAAAGGAGAACTCCGGTGAATTTTTAAGTTAATCTTGATCGTTTTACCTTTGTGAGTACTGTCTATAGAAAAAAAAACCGAACCGGATCGGTGCTTGCAACGCGGAGCTGTTACAGTTAATGCCCAGAGCTCCCATTCAGCTAAAACGGCAGTTTTGGGGGCATAAACCTAAAGAGTGTCTTTGTGCCTCTTAACAGACACAAAATGCAATTAAAATGTCTGTCCAACATGAACAGGGCCCTTACATGACAACAAGATGCGTTTAGCAACTTAGCCATTGTTTAAACTCACCTAAATAGTGTTTTAGACGGCTAGCTGTAGTCTCGCGCTGAAGTCCCGTGGGAACTCAGTTGTAGCCGGAAAAAGTGCGCGTGATTTTTTTTTTTCCCCAAACCACTTCAGCGGAAATCCCGCCCTGCAGCTGATTCTAAGGTTTTCATTGGTCATGTCAATCGTCACTGTAACCTAAACCAATTAAATCAGCTGCAGGGCGGGATTTCCGCTGAAGTGGTTTGGGGAAAAAAATCGCGCACATAGTGCAGGTGGGAGGAGCGTCGTGTTCCGGCTACAACTGAGTTCCCACGGGACTTCAGCGCGAGACTACAGCTAGCCGTCTAAAACACTATTTAGGTGAGTTTAAACAATGGCTAAGTTGCTAAACGCATCTTGTTGTCATGTAAGGGCCCTGTTCATGTTGGACAGACATTTTAATTGCATTTTGTGTCTGTTAAGAGGCACAAAGACACTCTTTAGGTCGATGCCCTCAAAACTGCCGTTTTAGCTGAATGGGAGCTCTGGGCATTAACTGTAAAAGCTCCGCGTTGCAAGCACCGATCCGGTTCGTTTTTTTTTCTATAGACAGTACTCACAAAGGTAAAACGATCAAGATTAACTTAAAAATTCACCGGAGTTCTCCTTTAATAAAATATACACGATATTTTTAATTATAACCTTAATGTTTTTAATGAAAATTACAAGACCCATGTTTCAATTTTCACAGTGTGTGTATTACTGAACGGCGTGAGAAGTGTGATCACACACTGATGTTAAACACACACTGATAAACACACACTGATAAACACACACTGATGCTCAAACACACTAATAAACACACACTGATGCTCAAACACACACTGATGTTCAAACACACACTGATGCTCAAACACACACTGATGTTCAAACACACACTAATAAACACACACTGATGCTCAAACACACACTAATAAACACACACTGATGCTCAAACACACACTGATGTTCAAACACACTAATAAACACACACTGATGTTCAAACACACACTGATGTTCAAATACACAATAATAAACACACACTGATGCTCAAACACACACTGATGTTCAAACACACACTAATAAACACACTGATGCTCAAACACACACTGATGTTCAAACACACACTAATAAACACACACTGATGTTCAAACACACACTGATGCTCAAACACACACTGATAAACACACACTGATGTTCAAACACACACTGATAAACACACACTGATGCTCAAACACACACTGATGTTCAAACACACACTGATAAACACACACTGATGTTCAAACACACACTGATAAACACACACTGATAAACACACACTGATGTTCAAACACACACTGATAAACACACACTGATAAACACACTGATGCTCAAACACACACTGATGTTCAAACACACATTGATGCTCAAACACACACTGATGCTCAAACACACACTGATGTTCAAACACACACTGATAAACACACACTGATAAACACACACTGATGCTCAAACACACACTGATGCTCAAACACACACTGATGCTCAAACACACACTGATGCTCAAACACACACTGATGCTCAAACACACACTGATGTTCAAACACACACTGATAAACACACACTGATGTTCAAACACACACTGATAAACACACACTGATGCTCAAACACACACTGATAAACACACACTGATGTTCAAACACACACTGATAAACACACACTGATGCTCAAACACACACTGATGTTCAAACACACACTGATAAACACACTGATGTTCAAACACACACTGATAAACACACACTGATAAACACACACTGATGCTCAAACACACACTGATGTTCAAACACACACTGATGCTCAAACACACACTGATGTTCAAACACACACTGATAAACACACACTGATAAACACACACTGATGTTCAAACACACACTGATGCTCAAACACACACTGATGTTCAAACACACACTGATGCTCAAACACACACTGATGCTCAAACACACACTGATGTTCAAACACACACTGATAAACACACACTGATAAACACACACTGATGTTCAAACACACACTGATGCTCAAACACACACTGATGCTCAAACACACACTGATGTTCACACACTGATGTTCAAACACACACTGATAAACACACACTGATAAACACACACTGATAAACACACACTGATAAACACACACTGATGTTCAAACACACACTGATCTTCAAACACACACTGATGCTCAAACACACACTGATGCTCAAACACACACACAGCTCATCACTCTTTCGGAATCACAGTGTTGCCGGAGTTTATATATTTGATAAGATAAACATGGTAAAAGAGTTGAGGATCTGGTATTTTGTAGCTTCTAGTTTTAGTCGTATAATAACTCTGCTTGGTAGTTGTGAAAAGTAAAACACACAAAACATGTGACCATTATAGTGGCTTGGGTTACAGCACTTTAAAGTCACCATGTGATCAAAATGTTCAATTAATGTTTTTTTTTTTTTTTATGGAATATTGCAGTGTTTATTGTAAATGATTTATCGGTGCACATGATTATTGTGTTAATAATCTTGAATCAGAATAACAGCAGCATCTCTTCTCTTCTCTGATGACGAGGGCGGGGCAACCTGTCACTCACATGAGATCAGCCAATAGCAAACCACAACCATCCAATCAGTTCCCCACAGACACAATCAAGCCCCGCCCACATCTGTTCTTGTTCCAGAAGCGTTTCACTCGGAAATATTAACATATTATAATTAATAATTAGGGACCCTATGAAGGATCCAGTGTTTCTGCATCTGGTTTTGCTGGTTCTGTCACTTTAAACCAGCGTCAACGTTTATTCCCCAGTTTGTTCCTTTGGGCCTGCGGTTCATTTCTCCTGCTGTGTTTCATCAATCACATTACAAAGAGAGTGCTTACAGTGTAGCTCTGGGTGTTTCTAATTAATGCAGATCACTGCTCATTAATATTAATTCATCATGATTAAAGCTTCAAGACTCAGCAATACACACGTGTGTTTTATACCGCATTAACCGAGCGAGTTACACACACTCTTTAGAGCCGCGTGATCCACAAGTGTAAAGCGCATCAGAAACTTCAGGGATCTGTAATAAATATTCATTTTATTAGAAGCCAATAAAAGCTCATTTGAGTGTTCCTGAGCCTGCAGTGCCAATCAGACGTGCCAAAGAGAACACTGTGTCAGCATTATTATATCAGCGCATATTTACAGAGAATCTGTTTGCACACGAGTTCTCAACTACTAATTAATTGTTACAGTGATGCACTGCATGCATAAAAGATTGATTATTTTAGTTATTTTAGGGCTTTTTTTGCTTTATTCAGATTGCAGACAATATATATATATATATATATATATATATATATATATATGAAGAGTTCAGATGCAAAAGCCTCTAAATGCCATCTGAAATTCTTATAGAATGATCATTTTTTATCAAGCTTGTATATTTAAGTTCAGTAATTTCACTTAAATGACAATTACAGTTTTTTTTCAATTGCTTACACACAAAATAAAAAATTTGGCTCATTGTGTCAAAACTCAACACACAAGATTTCTTGACACAGCACTTGGAGATCAACATCTAACTGCCAATGCAAAATAACATTCTGCAATCAAAACGTAACACTTTAACTTGAAAAGGCCCTCTTCGGATCGATAGGAAACACACATGCACATGCAATATAAACAGTCAAAGCAAACACAACACACAGGTCAACTGTACTCAAGACACTGCCTACATTTGTAGTCTGTAAACCGTGTTTATTTCCACAACCAAAACTCAGTGTCCAGGTGCAGAACTACTATAAGTATTGAACATCTGGTGTAGGTGTTTCTATTGCAGGTCCATGTCAGGGATCTCGTCGTCGATTGGGGTCGGGCCACAGCACCTCGTCCACATCACAGGCAATGTCTTCCCTTGCCAGGCAACGGGGAAAATATCTCCGTGTGTGGCGTATCCACCCATGGATCGACCCCACCTCGATGTCCCCACATGCCTCCTCCATCGCTCGCAGGAGCGGCACGCGTACATGTGGTAGGCGGTCATAGACCTTCCACCGCCATGCCGAAAAGAATTCCTCGATCGGATTTAGGAACGGGGAATAAGGGGGCAGGTGCAACACCATGAAATGGACGTGGTTGGCAAACCAGTCCCGGACCAGAGCAGCCCGGTGGAAACTGACATTATCCCAGATGACAACAAACATGGGCTGCCCTGGTCTGTCCTGTGTGACCACATCATGTAGTGCATCGAGAAATGCCAGTAGGTGTGCAGTGTTGTAGGGTCCTAGGGTGGCATGGTGATGGAGGACCCCTTGACCACTAATGGCGGCACACATGGTGATGTTGCCCCCGCGCTGCCCGGGGATGTTCACGATGGCCCTTTGGCCGATGATGTTCCGGCCCCGACGTCTGGTTTTTGCCAGATTGAACCCAGCTTCATCTATGTAGATGTACTCATGTTGCTGCGCTGCCGCATCGAAGGCCAGGACAGTCTAACAGAACATGCATATACCAAAATGTCACTATTGTGTTCCTGAATACAGCGGTACTGCCTCTACAATGTCGCACAATGACTGTGGATTGGGTTGGACACATTCGGATATCACCAAAATGTTGGCAGCTCACTGCAAAAAATCTTGTCTTAAAAATCTTGTTCTATTGGCAAAAAAGTCAAATTTATCTTGTTTTCAGGTAAAACAATCTAGATGGTTAGCTTATTTTACATAAAAACAAGATAAATGTGACCTTTTTGCCAATGGAACAAGATTTTTAAGTATTTTTTTTTGCAGAAGGGGGGCGACTGCAAGGTATATATCCATGTAAACACACAACTGCCATTGTAGTGGTACTGTGGCACTCACCTGCACATAGTCATAGCGAAGGTTCTTGACTGCAACACTGTTCCTCTCAAATGGAACCTTGTAAAGTTGTTTCATGCTGACGTGGTGTTCCCGCAGGACCCGGGCGAGTGTCGTCGTACTGACACTGTGCACATTGTGGAAAATTGCCTGGTCTTCGAGGATGCGCTCACGCAATTGGCGCAGGGTGATGGTGTTGTTTGCCACCACAAGGTTGACAACGGCCAGTTCCTGGGCATGGGTGAACACTCGTTGCCTCCCTCCCACGGCAGGTCGCCTGGCAGTTCTGCAAACAATGCATGATTAGTGTCGATGGTTAGGTTCTGTTCCCCATCCCGTACTGTCATACTGTACGTGGTGAAATACTGTATAACCAGATTCAGCCAGAACGCTGATGCACAGCAAATTTAAAAACGCAAATTTAACACTCTCAGAGTTACAGTCAAATTAACACTCCCCCAGGGTTTATATGTAAAACACTGTAAAAGTGTTAAATTACTGTAACACTGGAAAATCTACACTAACACTAGACAATTTGCTGTGTGGGTTCTGTGCAGTCCTTTGGCGTTAATTCAGGACATACCTGTTTTCTTGTCGGTATGTCCGAATGATGCTGGCTACCGTGAAGCGGCTGAGGTTGGGCCGGACCCTCTGCCCGGCCTCCCTCATAGTCAGGCCATGGTTGATGACATGGTCCACCACAGTGGCCCTGATGTCGTCAGTGATAGTTGTGCGTCTGCCTGGTTCCCGTTCAGGTTGGTGCCATTCTCCTCTCCCTCTTCCCACGTCTCTTCCTCGATCTCCTCTCCCTCTTCCCCCATCTCGTTCTCCTCTCCCTCTTCCCCCATCTCGTTCTCCTCTCCCTCTTCCTCCATCTCTTCCTCGATCTCCTCTCCCTCTTCCCCCATCTCGTTCTCCTCTCCCTCTTCCCCCATCTCGTTCTCCTCTCCCTCTTCCTCCATCTCTTCCTCGATCTCCTCTCCCTCTTCCCCCATCTCGTTCTCCTCTCCCTCTTCCCCCATCTCGTTCTCCTCTCCCTCTTCCCCCATCTCTTCCTCGATCTCCTCTCCCTCTTCCCCCATCTCGTTCTCCTCTCCCTCTTCCTCCATCTCTTCCTCGATCTCCTCTCCCTCTTTCCCCATCTCGTTGTCCTCTCCCTCTTCCCCCATCTCTTCCTCGTCTTCTCCTTCCCCTTGGTCCTTCGGCCTCCATATTCGCAATTGTATAACGACAGGTGCGCATACCTGAGTTCTATTTATAGTGCTACAGCTGTGACTGATTGGTGTTCAATTACCGGTTAAGTGTTTTACTGTGTGTGCGGGGGTGTTGCTATTGTCGCATGTGTTTTTATTATTGAATGGATGTGCTGTATGCAAAGTGTTTCCTCATTTTCCAACGTGTGTAACATACAACACTCTGTGTGTAGTGTTTTGCACCGTGTGTTGCACAATTGTTTGCAGTGCAATGCCTACAATGTGTTTATTCATTTGGTGCCTGTGTGTAAGACATGCATGCAAACGGTACGGTTTTGACGCTTTGATCTGGGCATTCACTTTTTGTGTTTTAGCAATTGGGAAAAACTGTAATAGGTAATCTTCATAGCCATTTAAGTGAAATTATTGAATTTAAATATACAAGCTTGATAAAAAATGATCATTCTATAAGAACATTTCAGATGGCATTTAGAGGCTTTTGCATCTGAACTCTTCATATATACATACATAGTATTAGTATTATTATTATTAATAATTTATTTTATATATATATTTTTATTCATGTCCAGTATCCCAACTAACATGAACGTTCTGTCAAGGTTCTCTCAAAGTTATGAACAAACGTTCTTCCAGTAACGTTAATAGAACATTGATTCAGAATTATATAGTCTTTAATAATGTTCTCTAAACATTTGCACAAAAACATTTATACATCGTTCATGCAACATTTTTTCTGAATAATTTTAGTTGGATGTTCTTATATGTTTCTACTTGTTTTCAAAAGTAACGTTCCATAATGTTTGAAGAATAATAAAGTGGAATGTTTCGTTAATATTTTCTCTCTTGTTCACATAACCAGACAAAACATTTTCAAAACATTAAAAAAACTGGATGTTTTTGTGATGAGAAATAAGCAGAAGTGGGTTTTTTACATTGCAGAGAGAGAGAGAGAGAGAGAGAGAGAGAGAGAGAGAGAGAGAGAGACTTTTAACCCTTTTTTTATTTATAACAATTAAGGGTTTTAAAACAACTTACAAAACGAATACATTTCCAAAAAACAATTGAACAAAAGCACCAACATTTTACCAATTAAAAACTAAACTTCCGTTCTCACTCACTGTCACCAGTGCCTCTCTCACACCCCATCTCCATTCGAACAAAGCAACATTATCAGTGTATTTATAATATGTATACTCAATGGTCACTCGAGATTCTATTAAAGACCTGAACATAGCAACCATATCAACCTCTGTTCCTGCATTTTTACACTGGTGGGATTTCAGAATGGCTAACTTAGCTTGACCAATTAAAAAATTGGCAAGAACACATTGTTGTTGCCATGACCTTCTATATTTATATCCCAGAATAAACAAGGTATTGCTGTATGAAAAACCTAATTTTGTGATAAACTTTTCCAGTATTACAAATACAGGACCAAGTCTTGGACATTCAAAAAACATATGAAAAACTGTATCATGAGCATTACAGAAGGGACATAATAAAACAATCTTATTAAATTTTGAAACCAAGCTATTTGAGGCTATAGCACAATGAAGTACTCTCCACTGAAGATCTCCACATCGCTTAGAGATAGGAGGTTTATACAAGACTCTCCATGATGGATGTACTTCTTCACAAATAGAGATCTTAGCCCTCCATTTAGTGTCTGTTTTTCCTTGCAATTGCCCAACATGCACAGATTTGACACACATATAATAAAGATTTTTCTTTGCCACATCATGAAAAAACAAATCCCCATATCCCTTCAACAATGTATTCTGGTTTATATTACCCCCAACTCTCCCATCTTTAGGGGTCACCTTCAGCTCAGGGAAGTTCTGAGGTGTACAACCATCTACCAAGACTGAGTTTATAAAGGACATTAATGCAGGGGGGAAAGCATCCTTAATACACTTGATTATCCTGTCCATAGTTCTCAAAGATTTAATTTTAACCTGTGCAGCAAGTGATAACACAGTTCGCCACTGACATTGTGTCAAATCAATTAAATCCATAACTTTACTGACCCCAGCATTTAAAAACTGTGGAACAAAACAAGACAAATTAGATGGTAGTTTTATAAGGGGATTAAAAAACAAAGGTTCTGAAACCCCATAGTGCACATCTTCAGTTCTTGTAAAGTTTAAATATTTCCAAGATTTAATTACTGACATGTAAAAGTTAGGAAAGAAACAACGTGCCTTTACCTCAAAGGGCTTTTCCATTAAAAACAACTGTTTATCAAGGCCTATCCCACCTAAATCTGTTAATATAGACAACCCAAATGAAACCCATCGTAAAGGAGCAGAAAAATACATAATCCTCTGTAATGTTTGTAATCTCATTCCTAATATTTTTGACTCTATATGTATTAGTCCTTGACCTCCCTCAGCCACAGGAAGGTAAAGTATACCAGGAATAAGCCAATGGTAACCGTTCCAAAAAAAATCCACAAAAGCTTTTTGGATGATAGTAAGCAATTCCTTAGGAGGATTTAAAACAGTTACTCTATGCCATAGCATTGAGGCAGCCAGATTATTGATAATCAAGCACCTCCCTCTGAAGGAGAGCTGTGGGAGAAGCCATCGCCATTTTTGCAATCTGCCGATCACCCGATTTGCTAATCCCTCCCAGTTCTTTTCAGTGTATTGAGCTGTCCCAAAAAACACACCAAGTACTTTAAATCCATCTTGAACCCATTTACACTGTTGTGGTAATCGAGGAGGTCCTATATCCAACCAGTCTCCCAACAACAAAGATGAACATTTATCCCAGTTAACACGAGCAGATGTAGCTTTCTGATACTTGTTCAAACAGTGAATAAGTTTAGTAACATCATCAGTGCTCTTAATTATTACTGTCACATCATCTGCGTAAGCTGTTAGTTTCACCGGGACTATTTCTGGAAAACCTGGGACACCAATACCACACAGCTGTTTCCTCAGCATAACTAACAGAGGTTCAATAGAGATAGAGTACAGAAGACCAGACAGAGGACATCCTTGTCTTATTCCCCTGGTCACAGAGAAAGGCCTAGTTAAAGACCCATTAATTCGTATCATACTGTAAATGTCACTGTACAGTAGTTTGACAAGGGAAATAAACTGTGTACCAAAACCAAAAGCTTCAAGGGTCTTAAACAAATAATGATGGTCCACCCTGTCGAAAGCTTTTTCCTGATCCAAGGATAGAAATCCAATGTCCAATTTGTGTCTTTGTGCAACTGTAATAATGTCTCTTACGAGAAACAAATTATCAAAAATTGTACGTTTAGGGACACAAAATGACTGGTCTTCATGGATTACATTTGTCATATATTTTTTAAGTCTATTAGTTAATGTTTTAGATAAAATCTTAAAATCAACACAGATCAGTGACACAGGCCGCCAGTTTTTAAGGAACCCAAGATCCCCTTTTTTTGGAATCAACGTTATGATTGCCCTCCGACAACTCGTTGGAAGTTTCCCTCGGTTAAAACTTTCCAGAAAGACTTCATACAAGTCCTCTCCAATCACATTCCAGCAGGCACGATAAAATTCCGCTGAAAGACCATCCAGACCCGGTGACTTCCCAGGGCTCAGCTCCTGGACGGCAAGAGAAAGTTCAGCAAAGGATATAGGGTTCTCAAGGATAAGTTGATCTTCCTCTGATAACTGTGGTAGATCACATAAAATTTGTTCTGCTGCTGATCGGTCACATGGTTCAGCACGGTAGAGGTCCTCATAAAAGGAAAGTGCATGAGTACGGATTTCCTGCTGGTCAGTTGTCACACCACCCTGTGGTAAATTCAGTTTATGGAAATACTTATGTTCTCTTGGTTTTTTTTCAAGACCGGAGAAGAATGCAGAGGGAGCGTCCATTTCATTTAATTGAGAATATCTAGTCCTTAAGAGGGCTGCTTTTCCTTGCTCCTCCAACAAAGTCTTCAAAAGGAATTTATTCCTCTCAATGGAATCAGCAGTATCACCATGATTACTTTGTCTCAGAATGTCTTCTTCAAGTGATCTCATTATTTCTTTGAGAGTTCTGGTGTTATGGGCAGTATATTGTTGGCAAAACAACTTGATATGCACTTTGCCTATGTCCCACCACTGACTCAATAAAGAAAAACTACATCTCTCCTCTCTCCAAGATTGCCAAAAAAGGCCAAAAGAGTGAATGAAAGAGTGATCCTGCAATAATCTGTTGTTAAAGTGCCAGTGTGATTTTTGAATTTTAGAAGACAGGACAGAAACAGCTACAGAGATATAATGATGGTCAGATAAAAAAGATGGTACTATTAGGCTATTGTAAAACCTACCACTATTACTCTTAGCGACATAAAATCGGTCAAGTCTCGCTCCAGACAAGAAATTTGAGTTAGCTTTTAACCAGGTATACTGTTTGACCCCAGGAAAACTATCTCTCCATAAATCAACAAAATCATGATATCCAATAACATTTTTTTAAATTTCTGCAGAACCTGAGTGGGGTTCATCATGATTTCTGTCTAAATCAGGGTTTATTGTGCAATTAAAATCACCTCCTACTACCACAACATTATCCTGTGGGCACTGTGACAAAGCATCCGACAATTTTTTTTAAAATATCTTACGCTCTTGTCCAACATTAGGAGCATATACATTAAAAAAAGAAAAACTTACTTGTCCAACCATAATATCTGCTCTTAAAAGTCGACCAGGTATGATCTCAAACATAACTGGTTGATTACAGACACATGGAGAAAAAAGTATAGCAACACCAGCACTAAAATTAGTCCCGTGGCTCATTAAAATATTTCCCTTCCAATCACAATTCCACTGTGTCTGATTCCTCAAATCAGAATGAGTCTCTTGGAGCATAATAATATCTGCCTTTTTTAATTGTAAATAATTAAAAAGAGCAAATCTCTTTGTTGTATCCCGACATCCATTGATGTTAAAGGATCCAATATTTATGAATGCCATGGAAAATATAATGCTAGGATATCCAAAAACCCCCAAAAATAAACTGACAATCATGACTCCATAGGCTATAATATTTATAACGAGTTTTTAATCTTTTTTTTAACAGTGCTCAGGTATTTTTTGAGCCTGTAACGTTTAGGCTGAGCAAGCTCCTCCATTGTTGCCTTTCTTAACGCCATTGTACATGAATCAACAAAGAGTTGTAAATCTGGGAAGTATTTTTCAATTTTTGGTCCTCGCTGGTTAAAGGTATGGTCTAAAAAATCATTAATTTGGCGAACTGTATAATAGGGATGTTTTAATTTAAAATTCTGACCATTCCCTTCAGAACTACCCTGAGAATTTGCCATAGCAAGATGGTCTGCTATATCAGAAGTGTCACTATCAGAATCCGACTGAACTTCACTTCCTTCCATCAACATACCAGCATCGCCCTGAGACAGGCTAAATCCTGATGCCTGCGAATCGACCAACTCGCCGTCAGGCATCACGAGCTCAGCCCGCTCTACTGGTCGTTCCGGTTCACCGATCGCGCCGGCGGGATCTGCGTCAGCGCGCTCGACTTCAGCACTCACTGTGCTGTCATTTACACCTACAACAGTATTCACGGAAGAATGTTCCACATCATCAACGCGCTCGTTCGCAGAAACCGCATCAATTACCTGATCAATTCTCTCACTATTATTTTTCCCACCTTCATCATTTACTGAAGCAGAAGGTAATTGTTCCGCAGAAGGATTAAGCTCATTCACATTAATGTTAGCCTCCTCATTCCTTGAACATACCAGTTTTGTATGACCGTACTTCCCACAAGTAAAACACCTCATTGATTCAGTACTGATGTAAATGGTATAATCTTTACCCAGCACAGTGGTTTTCGCTGACGTGTTCAAAGATTGAAATTCGGCGTTCAGGATCATGAAAGTCTGACGTCTAAATGACATCACATGTTTGAGTTCTGGATTTTTTAATCCTAAAGGGATCATTTTTATTGGCCCAACTAGTTTACCATAGCGTCCTAACAACCGCTCGAGTGAATCTTTGGTAATGAACGGGGGCACATTCGAAAGGATAACCTTCTTTGAAGGGTTCGACAAAGGCAAAACTGATAAAAAAGTATCTCTAACAGATAAACCAAATTCAACTAAATGCTGAACCAAAGAAACTTCTTTCAAAAAGACAACAAACGCCTTGTTCATCCTTGATGCAGACACAATATTACAAGCCCCAATTTCGCTACTGATCGCAACTAAACAATCCTCAACTGTAATGGACTCATCAGGTAAACATTTGCACCCGTGTTGAGCGGTTAAAAGAGCACAACCATCCGAATTTGTCCCCATTTTCCACCCTTAGGTGAAAAAACGGCGACAAATAATATATGCTAAACAAAACAAAAAAAGGAAAGAGGAAAAGGAAAAAAAGTACCAACTCACTCACACACGCTGCAACTCGCTCCGACGCTCACACACTACTCAGACGCCCGCACATGCGCACACTCAGAGAGGGAGAGGGAGAGGGAGAGGGAGAGGGAGAGAGAGAGAGAGAGAGAGAGAGAGAGAGAGAGAGAGAGAGAGAGAGAGAGAGAGAGAGAGAGAGAGAGAGAGAGAGAGAGAGAATCATGATCCCACAGAACACACACCTGGGCTTTTACAGTTTGCTTCGAGAATCTTCTTGTTATTTGATGATGATGATGATGATGATGACGACGACGATGACGACGACGAGGATGATGATGATGAAGATGATGATGATGATGATGGTGATGATGATGGTCGACTCGTTGATTGTTGTATGTTCTTAATAAATGGGTGTGTGAAGTTTGCCAGCTGATCGGTTCTGCTGACTCGGGTCATAAACTATCGGCTGTTACAGTTTTTTCAATTGCTTACACACATTTTCAAAACTTTGCCTCTTTTGGTCGGTTTAGGGTCAGGGGTCGGGTTCGGCACTTAGTTGTGATGGGTAAGGTTAGGGTAAGCGGCTAGAGATTGCATTGTGTCAATGAATGTCCTCATAAAGATAGATGTACAAGAATGTGTGTGTGCAGGTGGAGCGTGATCTCAAGTGTGTGTGTGTGTGTGTGTGTGTGTGTGTGTGCAGGTGGAGCGTGTGCAGACTCAGAGGAGCGTCTGATGAACTGGCTACTGGGTAAAGAGCGCTATAACAAGCTGATCCGGCCGGCGCTGAACCGCAGCGAGAGAGTGACGGTGGTCCTGCAGGTTTCTCTGGCGCAGCTCATCAGTGTGGTGAACTAACACTCCCTCACTCCACAACACGGGGGATCTGTGTGTTTCAGTGTGTTACAGAGTCAAGTTTTAATCATCAGTGTGGTGAACTAACACTCCCTCACTCCACAACACGGGGGATCTGTGTGTTACAGTGTGTTTCAGTGTGTTACAGTGTGTTACAGTGTGTTTCGGTGTGTTACAGTGTGTTACAGTGTGTTACAGTGTGTTTCGGTGTGTTACAGTGTGTTTCAGTGTGTTACAGTGTGTTTCAGTGTGTTTCAGTGTTTTTCAGTGTGTTTCAGTGTGTTTCAGTGTGTTACAGTGTGTTTCAGTGTTACAGTGTGTTACAGTGTGTTACAGTGTGTTACAGTGTGTTACAGTGTGTTTCAGTGTGTTACAGTGTGTTACAGTGTTTCAGTGTGTTTCAGTGTGTTTCAGTGTGTTTCAGTGTGTTTCAGTGTGTTACAGTGTGTTTCAGTGTTTCAATGTGTTACAGTGTGTTTCAGTTTGTTTCAGTTTGTTACAGTGTGTTACAGTGTGTTACAGTGTGTTTCAGTGTTTCAGTGTGTTACGGTGTGTTTCAGTGTGTTTCAGTGTGTTACAGTGTGTTTCAGTGTGTTACAGTGTGTTACGGTGTGTTTCAGTGTGTTTCAGTGTGTTTCAGTGTGTTTCAGTGTGTTACAGTGTGTTACAGTGTGTTACAGAGTGTGTTTCAGTGTGTTACAGTGTGTTTCAGTGTTACAGTGTGTTACAGAGTGTGTTTCAGTGTGTTACAGTGTGTTTCAGTGTTACAGTGTGTTACAGTGTGTAACAGTGTGTTACAGTGTGTTTCAGTGTTACAGTGTGTTACAGAGTGTGTTTCAGTGTGTTACAGTGTGTTTCAGAGTCAACTGTCTCATACAGACAGTGATACTAATACTTTCATTCACTTCCGAAACATTCGAGGTCTGACAAATGAAGAACATTTCTCTGAGCACACCAGCAATATTTAATATGTCCTGATGAAATATCTAATTGTGTTTACAGTAGACTTATTTTAGCATCAATGATGTACTAGTGTGTTACAGTGTGTTTCAGTGTGTTACAGTGTTTCAGTGTGTTTCAGTGTGTTACAGTGTGTTACAGTGTGTTTCAGTGTGTTACAGTGTTTCAGTGTGTTTCAGTGTGTTACAGTGTTTCAGTGTGTTTCAGTGTGTTACAGTGTTTCAGTGTGTTTCAGTGTGTTACAGTGTGTTACAGTGTGTTACAGTGTGTTTCAGTGTGTTACAGTGTTTCAGTGTGTTACATTGTTACAGTGTGTTAGTGTGTTACAGTGTGTTACAGTGTGTTACAGTGTGTTTCAGAGTCAACTGTCTCATACAGACAGTGATACTGATACTTTCATTCACTTCCGAAACATTCGAGGTCTGACAAATAAAGAAAATTTCTCTGAGCACACCAGTAATATTTAATATGTCCTGATGAACACGTGAAGTGTGTTACAGTGTGTTACAGAGTGTTTCAGTGTGTTACAGTGTGTTACAGTGTGTTACAGTGTGTTACAGTGTGTTTCAGTGTGTTTCAGTGTGTTACAGTGTGTTTCAGTGTGTTACAGTGTGTTTCAGTGTTACAGTGTGTTACAGTGTGTTTCAGCGTGTTTCACTGTGTTTCAGTGTGTTACAGTGTGTTACAGTGTGTTTCAGTGTGTTACAGTGTGTTTCAGTGTTTCAGTGTGTTACAGAGTGTTTCAGTGTGTTACAGTGTGTTACAGTGTGTTTCAGTGTTACAGTGTGTTACAGAGTGTGTTACAGTGTGTTTCAGTGTGTTTCAGTGTGTTACAGTGTGTTACAGTGTGTTCCAGTGTTACAGTGTGTTACAGAGTGTGTTTCAGTGTGTTTCAGTGTTAGTGTTTTACAGTGTGTTTCAGTGTTACAGTGTGTTACAGTGTGTTTCAGTGTGTTTCAGTGTTACAGTGTGTTACAGAGTGTTTCAGTGTGTTACAGTGTGTTTCAGTGTGTTTCAGTGTGTACAGTGTGTTACAGTGTGTTTCAGTGTGTTTCAGTGTTACAGTGTGTTTCAGTGTTACAGTGTGTTTCAGTGTTACAGTGTGTTACAGTGTGTTACAGAGTGTGTTACAGTGTGTTACAGTGTGTTAGTGTGTTACAGTGTGTTACAGTGTGTTTCAGTGTTACAGTGTGTTTCAGTGTGTTACAGTGTGTTTCAGTGTGTTACAGTGTGTTAGTGTGTTACAGTGTGTTACAGAGTGTGTTTCAGTGTTACAGTGTGTTACAGAGTGTTACAGTGTGTTACAGTGTGTTACAGTGTGTTTCAGTGTGTTTCAGTGTGTTTCAGTGTTTCAGTGTTACAGTGTGTTACAGTGTGTTACAGTGTGTTAGTGTGTTACAGTGTGTTTCAGTGTGTTTCAGTGTTACAGTGTGTTACAGTGTGTTACAGTGTGTTACAGTGTGTTACAGTGTGTTTCAGTGTTACAGTGTGTTTCAGTCTGTTACAGTGTGTTTTAGTGTGTTTCAGTGTGTTACAGTGTGTTACAGAGTGTGTTTCAGTGTGTTACAGTGTGTTTCAGAGTCAACTGTCTCATACAGACAGTGATACTGATACTTTCATTCACTTCCGAAACATTCAAGGTCTGACAAATAAAGAACATTTCTCTGAGCACACCAGTAATATTTAATATGTCCTGATGAAATATCTAATTGTGTTTACAGTAGACTTATTTTAGCATCAATGATGTACTATCATAGTTTTTGTTTTTAATATTGCCTGTTTTCACTTTAATTTTAGTTTTCCATCTATAATCTAAACTAGTTTTCACAACCCATTAGTTGCAATCAAGGTTTAAATGTACGTAATGATTTTGATCATATAATGATTATGTCTGAAGACATTTCTGTGTCACTTCAAAATCACTGCATCTTCACTCTTATACAATTATTTCAAAAGTCCTCTTTCTGATTTCTTTGCTTTCAGAATGAAAGAGAGCAGATCATGACGACGAACGTCTGGCTCACTCAGGTCAGTGTCGATCATTCCTCAGGTCTCTTGAGCTCAGTGTCCTTCAGCCGGTCCCGGATCCGTCCTCTGTTCACTCACGTCCGCTCCGCACACTCATAACACACTGTGTAATTATGGCTAGTCTGAGCCAGGGAAAGCTCATATATGAAGTAATAAGACTTATTATCAATGTAATGTGCAGAACTGGAATGATTACCGTCTGTCGTGGGACCCGGCTGAGTACGAGGGAATCGACAAGCTCCGGATCCCGTCGAGACACATCTGGCTCCCGGATATCGTTCTGTACAACAAGTGAGTGAACACCTGAAGGTTATCGATCAGAGAAAGATCCTTACTGTCACTTTACATCCGTTTACTGCGTCCTTGCTAGATAAAAGTATTATTAATATTATTATTAATGAAATCCCCAAACTTTTGAATGGTAGTGTATGATGGTTTCCACACAAATCTTATTGATAATAATCATAAATGTTTCTTGAGCATCAAATCATCATATTAGAATGATTTCTGAAGGATCATGTGACGCTGAAGACTGGAGTAATGATGCTGAAGTTCAGCTTTGAAAATGCCCGTTCACTGAATAGTTCTGCAATCATGAGACATTTATTTATATATAGAACCTTTTTGACATAAAGTGTTCTTCAAAATTGAGTCAAGAGTTCGATATAGAACGTTTCCCTAAGAGTGTATAATGCTCTAGAACATTAAACATGATTCACTGTCAGATGAATTTCATGTGTTGTTTGATGTTCACTGTCATGTATTAAAGGCACTAGTTTTCGCCGCTAGATGTCGCATCCCCTCCCCCCCCAAACATTTTTTTGATCAAATAAATGCAGAAGAGACTTACTTCTTGATTATTCCAAACGTTTGACCGCAAGAGTATATGTATTTTAATATATGTAATAATAAATTGTTATTTTATATATAAATACAATTTTCTTTTAAATATATACATGCATATGTGTTCAAAATTATTATACACAGCACACACACATATATTTTGTAAACACAAACTTTTATTTTGGATGCAATTAATCGCGATTAATCGTTGCGCAGCACTAATTTTAATATATGTAATAATAATTGTAATTAGTAGAATGCCCGTTCAGTAAATGTATTGTGTGTGTTCCCCAGTGCTGACGGCACGTACGAGGTGACGGTCTTCACCAACGCAATCGTCCTGTTTAACGGCAGCATCGCATGGCTCCCCCCCGCCATATACAAGAGCGCCTGTAAGATCGAGGTCAAGCACTTTCCCTTCGACCAGCAGAACTGCACTCTGAAGTTCCGGTCCTGGACGTACGATCACACCGAGATTGACCTGGTCCTGAAGACCGCGGTGGCCAGTATGGACGACTTCACTCCCAGTGGAGAGTGGGATATTCTGGCTCTGCCGGGCCGGAGAACGGTCAGCGATCTGGACCCGACCTACGTGGACCTGACCTACGACTTCATCATCAGGCGCAAGCCTCTGTTCTACACGATTAACCTGATCATCCCGTGCGTGCTCATCACCTCGCTGGCCATCCTGGTGTTTTACCTTCCCTCGGACTGTGGAGAAAAGATGACGCTGTGCATCTCAGTTCTGCTGGCGCTCACCGTATTCCTCCTGCTGATCTCCAAGATCGTGCCGCCCACTTCACTAGACGTCCCTTTGATTGGGAAGTACCTGATGTTCACTATGGTGCTGGTCACGTTCTCCATCATCACGAGTGTGTGTGTGTTGAACGTGCACCATCGTTCCCCGAGCACACACAGCATGCCGGCGTGGGTCAAGCTGGTGTTCCTGGTCCGGCTCCCGGCACTGCTCTTCATGCAGAGACCCCGAGGGAACCCGACTCGTGGGAACCGGCGTCTGCATGACCACACTCTGGTAAAAACAAAAATATGCTAAACATACTTGCAGGCAGACTAATTCTGTATACTTCAAGATACACGCCTATCCCTGTATTCATATATAAGCTCCTTCAGAATTGGCTAGTAGCGGTTCTGAATGGCCGGTAACTTAAGAATTTAGAAGCCAAATTGGCCGGTGAGTGGAAAAGTTCATTTCAAACCCTGGTGTTAATGATTAGTTAAATTGAAGTGTGCTATTTTGGAACAACTAATTTTGTACTAAGTATATTTTGGTTGTAATTAAATTGTAGTAAAGCATAACTTTAAGTGTACTTTTGTGTACTAAATTGGAACAATTTCAAGTATACTAAGTATACTTTAAGTATATGCCTGTAGGGACTAATTACATGCTTGATTAGTGATATTAAAGTGTTCTTTATTTGAGTTACAAGTACATTAAAAATTCATTACAAGTGTCTTCGAAACATTCAAGCAATATACCATAAGTGTATTATATTTGAGTAAAAAGTACATGCTCAGTAATACCTTCGGCTTATTCCAAATACTACAAATTGTACTTTGTCTTCAATAACAAATGCACATTAATAAACAAATATTACTTTTGTATACTATAATGTATTTTGAAATATACTTTCAATGCATTTTTACAATGATCATTTCCAGTACAGAGTTAAAAATTTACCTAAAATATGTTTTTAAATAAAGTGCAAATAAATACACTTTTTTTTAAATAAACAGAATTTTCACTTCAAGTATATATTTTTTAAATATATTTTTTGAAAATATACTAAAGTACAATTATGTTAAAGTGTGTTAAAAGTTGTATTGTGAAAATTTGTAAAAGCATGATGCTAATATACTTTTAATATATTTAAAGATAGTAAAAAAAATGTGTTAGTACATTTGCAATGTAGTCAAGTCAAGTCTCCTTCATACCTTCACCTTTTAACAATATAGATAGTTTCAAAGCAGCTTTACAGTGATAAAAGGAAATTTAAGTAACATAAATTGTTTTGGCTTTACAGCAGCTCTAGAATAAAGTTATTGTCCAGATAAAGTTAGTTTTGATTGTACATATTTCCTGGTTCTGGTAAGAACTTGAGCTGCTGCGGACCAGCTGTAGTTTGTTTATTAAGCGTGCAGGGCAACCACCCAGTAGAGCAGACCTGGGCATTGTACGGCCCCCGGGCCACATCAGGCCCTCTGGCTGTCCTTGACCGGCCCGCGTAAGGTATTTGGTTAATTAAAGCTGGAGTCCATAACTTTTTTTGTGTGTTCAAATTTTACAAAAATTATATTTTGAGTGAGTATATTATGAATCAATTTTCCAAACCGTGTTTTTGTCTTATCCCGAATCACTATGGTACATCTATAATCAGTGTTTATATTTGGACTATTTTATGCCAGTCGGGTTAACTGCTGCAGAGTAGCCCAGTGCCTGCGTGACTCGTTATAGACATGAGAGAAGTAGCTCCGGCTGCAATGTTCTTCCGCAAGACACGTGCAGTTCTCTTTATTAACCGCTAGAGTGCCAAAAGTTATGGACTGCTGCTTTAAAAGTCAAGGCAACTGATTTTATTTTTTTTTACATGTCAGTCACAGTGTGTGTGATGCACCTTCACTCAAATGTGTTCGCGATCATGCAGCACACCTTTCAAGAAATGTGAGTTTGCCGTTAGCCTTGAAATATGTTAGCTAACGTTAAAAAAAGAAAGATTGATGCAGAATGTAGAGTTTTTAACAAGGCATGGACTTCTAAGTATTTATTTACTGAAGTCAAAGGTAAAGCTGTGTGTTTAGTTTGTGGAGAACAGATAGCTGTGCTCAAGGATTACAATTTGAATCGCCATTATGAGACTAAACATGCGGAAAAATACAAGAATTTGACGGACGCAGAGCGGGCACGGATATCTGACGCGTTGCTAGCTAAGCTGCAAAAGCAGCAAGGACTTTTTACCAAGCTTCACGGATCCAGGGATACAGCAGTCAAGACCAGCTTTGTGATATCCCACAAAATCGCAAAAAACAGTAAGCCATTCTGTGATGGGGAGTTTATCAAAGAATGTTTATTGGACTCTGCTGCGCTAATATGCCCTGAGAAAAAAGACGCATTTGCGAATGTGTCCCTCTCCAGGCGAACAGTAACGAGACGAGTCGAGGACATCGCGGGAAATCTGGAGCTTCAGCTGCAAAACAAAGTGGACAATTTTGACTATTTCTCCTTGGCTCTGGACGAGAGCTGTGATGTCCGCGACACAGCCCAGTTACTTATCTTTGTACGTGGGATAACGAAAGACTTTGAGATGACGGAGGAGCTGGCAGCTATGCGAAAGGGACTACAACGGGGAGTGATTTGTTCACAGAGGTAAATTTATCCATGGACAAACTGGGACTAAAATTGGACAAACTGACAGGTGTTACAACCGATGGTTGTCCAAATCTGACTGGGAAAAATGTTGGACTTTTGAAGCGGATGCAAGATAAAGTGACTGAAATAAACCCAGAACAGAAATTGACATTTTTGCATTGCATTATTCACCAGGAGGTGTTGTGCAAGTCAGTGCTAAAAATCAACCATGTTATTGATGTTGTCACTAAAATAGTTAACTTCATCAGGGCAAGAGCACTGAATCATAGACAGTTTGTTGCACTTTTGGAAGAGTGTGAAAGTGAACATAGTGACATAGGCTACCACACAACTGTCAGATGGCTCAGCCTGGGCAAGGTGCTTAAAAGAGTATGGGACTTGAGAGCAGAAATTCAGGAGTTTTGTGAGATGAAATGCAGGGACACCCCAGAGCTCTCAGATGCAGACTTTATAGCAGATCTGGCTTTTGGTGTTGATGTGACTGCATTAATGAATGAACTAAATACTAAGCTGCAAGGTAAGGGCCTCTTTGTACATGAAATGTACAGCTTAGTGACGGCTTTCATGAGAAAGTTGAAGTTTCTTTCAAGCCAATTGGAGGCCAACGTTCTTACCCACATGTCAACACTGAAAGAAGTCACACCATCAGCTGATCAACTCCACAGGTACTCATCCATGTTAGGGGCACTGCATGATGAGTTTTCAAGGCGATTTGAAGACTTCAAAACAGTTGAGGGTGAAATGCACATGATTTCTTCTCCCTTCACTTGCAGTGTGGATAATGCACCCATTGATGTTCAGCTTGAACTCATTGATCTGCAGTCTGATAAACTATTAGCAGAGCACTTTAAGTCAGTATCACTACTGCATTTTTATTCTTCTCTCAAAGAGGAAAACTTTCCACACATAAGGAGGCATGCTCAGAGGATGTTGGTTCTCTTTGGATCTACCTACATTTGTGAACAAACATTCTCAGTGATGAGGTTTAACAAATCCAGATACAGATCCTCTCTCAGTGATGATCACTTGTGTGCTGTCCTTCGCATATCCACCTCAGATATGCAACCTGACTTCAGTGCACTTGTTAAAGCCCAACACAGGCTAGATTTCTCTCACTGAACAAAAAATAAAAAATATAATATAATAAAAACTTGGGTAAAACAATCAAACAAACAACACTGGGGGTATTTATTGCTTTTTTATAAAGTTAATGTGATGCTGGTCTTTGAAATACTTGCTTTTTTTGTATAAAGTTGTGATGCTAGTTTTTGAAACACTGCAAAAAAATTCACATTTTCAAAACTGTTTTTGTGAAATGTTTATTAAATAGTGATATAATTGTGTGCTCCACATTTTCATTTCATTCATTTCCTGTTTTTTTGTTTGTTTTTTTATAAAGAGAAATAATATATTGGGCAGAACTGAGTTAAGTGTATTGGTCCAGCCCTCTACAAGCGCCCCAGTTTCTCATGTGGCCTCTTGGGGAAATTAATTGCCCACCCCTGCAGTAGAGCATTACAATAATCTAGCCTTGAGGTCATGAACGCATTAACTAACTGTTCTCAGGGGCGTAGCCAAGACATTATTTCTGGGGGGGGGGGCAAGCTTGGGCCAGTCTTTTATTTGGGGTGGCACTTGATTGTCAAAAACTACTATTTTAAAACTCACGCTCCGCGTCACTCAGAGTAGCGGTTTTCCCGCGGCTCGTCAGGCCATAAACAATGGATTGAACTTCCTTATGGACACTAATAATGTCTTATTGATAATCCATGTTATTGGGATGGGTGCTTAGATAATGTGCGAGTGCGATGTGTCATGATTATGTGAGGGGTTAGGGACCTTAACATGTGACGGGGATGTTTTTAGTGCAAATGACAGTCTAAAATGGATTTTACGCGTCGCGAACGGAACGCTTCAGTTACGTGCCTGGTGTAGCTTACCCCCAATATGACTATGGCCGTTACATAGTCGCCATTATGCGTCGATGTGTAGCCAAATGTGTCATCCTAGTTTTTGATACGCAACGCGCCGATGCACGCAATACTATGCATTGTCGGTGGGGGCGACATTGCAAGTATTGTACATTAATTCAAGTATATTATGTTTACAGAAGAAGGTTTGAATACAATGGCGGGCGAAGAGGAAAAATTATGCGAGCTTATATGTATACATCTCCTCTACAATGTGTGTGTGTGTGTGATTTTGGTTGGGTGACAGTTGTAGGTTACAGTTTGACAAGAGTTTACAGTTTGACAAAAGCACAATGTTGTGTTTTACATAAATATAAGTAGGCTAAACACTTTGCAGTTTTAATTATGTCCTGTATGAACAAAATGACGGAGTATGTTTTTATGTTTCCACTGTTCGATCGCGCCCACGCCTCTCTCTCTCTGACACACACATTCCAGCATTGCAATCTTGATCGCAGCCTGTTATTATGCTGCATTTACACCAAATGCAAATAGAGCGTCAAATTCGCGTCTAGTTCGACGCTTGAACATTTTGAATCCATTCGCGCGTCCAAAGCGAAAGCGAGCTTTTGAAGCGAAATAGACGGGCCGCAGGGGCGTTCAGTGCTATGACTCTACTACCCCGTTGCGTGAGCGGTGTATTGCATTTCACGCATCGCCCGTGACGCTTGCGTCCACTGTTTAGACGTCTCTCGCGTTGACTATGTAACGGCCCTAAGTGACACATTGACAGCTCGCTAGCCAGAGATAATCATACGAGTTTGCAAAAATAACTGTGGCCGTGGCCCCCCCTGGCCACCACGTAGCTCCGCCCCTGACTGTTCTGCATTTGTCATTGAAAGCATATGATGTAATTTAGATATATTTTCAAGATGGAAGAATGCAGTTTTACAGATACTAGAAACGTGACTTTCAAACGAAAGATTGGTATCAAACAGCACACCCATTTGCGGCCCAATGTACTATTGAAAAAGGGAATTATTTCAAATACAATAAAGTATACTCTTTTCCTCCAGGGCAGGTCTCTGTTGGGTCTCGGATGCGCAGCTCCTGGTAAATCCGGCATGTCCTCGTCCGCGTCTGCGCTGCTGGCTTCGACTCTCTCGTCACCAGGACACTTTTACAACAAGGGCCCTCAAACGCACTACAGCTCCGGCTCTCGGAGAGGAGACCCGCGGGCCTGTGGCTCACAGGACCTGAGAGGGAACAGGCCGGCTGCAGACTGGGGATCTGAGGTTCAGGAGGCTGTCGATGGCGTTCGCTATGTGGCCGATCACATGATGGGAAATGATGATGATCAAAGTGTGAGTGACTTTCTCTTCCCAGATACATTATTGTTTAAAGAAAGTCTCTTCTGCTCACCAAGGCTGCATTTATTTGATCAAATGTAAAACAGATGTTTTCTATGTGAATATATAGTAAATTATATAGAATTTATAGTAAATATATAGTCCAGTCTTCAGTGTCACATGATCCTTCAGAAATCATTCTAATATGATGATTTGATGCTCAAGAAACATTTATGATTATTATCAGTGTTGAGAACTATGGAAGCTTGTTTCCGCCATAGAATGAAAAATAAAAAAGGTAATTGGTACTTTTTTTCTCACAATGGTGAGTTTACAGAATTGCGTGATATAAAGTCGCAATTGTGTTATAAAGTCAGAATTGCGTGATATAAAGTCGCAATTGTGTTATAAAGTCAGAATTGCGTGATATAAAGTCGCAGTTGCGAGTTATAAAGTTAGAATTGCGTTGTAACGAGTTCAAATAATAAGGAAGGAAGAGGACAGGGTCGACTTAACTGAGACTGTTTTATTCTCTTTTTCCACAATCAAAACAAAAGTCGCGTTACAGCGCATCAAAATACTCAGTCCAACACAATAAATGATTCTGCTCTCCAGAGCATTCACACACAAGTCCTCAGTTCATCTCTCTCTCTCTTGGTCTCGTTTCCCAGTGGCTTTATCTCTCCATGTCTCTCCATGCCAATTACTGAAACAAGACACAGGTGTTTGTCATTTACACTTGACCCACTTACGCACCGCTTGTCTCCCGGCTCTCTCTCCTGTCACAGACCTCTCTAAACCACGCCCCCCTCGCCACATGCACCTTTGGAAACTTTGGATACAGGCTATAAAATCAAATAAAACCTAGCGGTGCCTAGCCGATCAAGCAATTCATCAACCCGTGGCATTGGATACGCGTTAAATTGCGACCAGTGGCGGTTCTACATTTAATTACACCCTGGGCGAGACCCCTTTCGAGCGCCCCGCGCCCCCCAAATATAATTTTTGTTACCCCATTGGCAGATAATGTTTTGCTTGTTTTAAGCAAAAACTCAATTTTTATTTATTTCCCCAGAAAACAAGACTTAATATCTTATGTAATTTTACTACTTTACTAAAATAACGTTATGCATCTTTATTTAAGAAATGTTTGATATTTGGACCGGAAACAAGACAAAAATACTAAGTAAGAAAAGCATTTTTGCAGTGTAATAACTGAACTTGCAACAGTTCTCTTACGAGAGGTACTCTCGTACTGCGTAAATCTTACGCTAGGGGAAAATCTCTTTTCCGCGAGATACTGAAGCCAAAAAATTATCCTTAATTTTGAAATAATGTAAAACGCGTTGCGGCAGCATGCAGACATAGGCGAGACAGCTCGCGCGCCTATTGGCTGCCCTGCGGCAACTGCAGCAGCCTATCGATAAGGCCCTATCGTGACGTCAGCACCAATGGGGGCGCTTCGCGCCCAATACGTCACGTCCCGCCGAAACGGGCGTGGCCTGGGGCTATAAATATAGCATCGAAAGGCTAGCTTACCGATTTTTCATCTCTTCAGCGGAGCTCACGCATCGCTGGATCCAGAGAGAAGAAGCCGCGCCGTGGATAAAGCATTCAGCGGGACGAGTTCGGTACCTGGAGTCGCCGGCCGCGCCGCCTTCAACCGCCGTTCCTGCTACGCTATCCGGCGTCATATCCTTTCATTGCATAGTGTGTGCTCGCCGCCGCGACTCACACTCCTTCTCTAAAAGAGCAGAGCGTCTTTTTTAAGATGTCTCGTCCATCCTGTGGCTCGTGCCGAGCCCCACTCAGCGACGGGGACCGCCATGTCATCTGCGTTTCCTGCCTGGGTGAAGGACATGCAGCTCTAGCGCTCGCCGACGGCGGATGCCCTCACTGCGAGCTTATGCCTATGGCGACTCTGAGGACTCGCATGGCAACCTTCCACGAGCCTGCACTTCCCGCTGCGACACCGCGCCGTAAAAAGCGCCGTGCTCAGCGGATCCCTGAGCCTCCCACCGAGAAAAGCTCGCCGGTGCGCCTGCCAGCTTCGCCGTCTGCTTCTCTCGAGTCTCTCACTCCCGGACAGTGGCCGCCGCTGGCCGCCGCTTCCGCCGGAGATGACAAGGAAGAAGCGGCAGTTTTCGAGGAGGACAACTGCTCTATCCTGGCTTCGGACAGCGAGGATTGGGCGAGCTCTGTGGACCTCGCCCCTTCTTCTGCCCGCGAGTCATCAGGAAAACGGGCCAGTATTGAAGCTGAGCTGATGCGTCTGCTCACACAGGCCACAGAGAGCCTCGGCCTCGAGTGGTCCGCGCCCGCCGAGCCTACACGCAACCGTCTGGACGGTTGTTTCTTACAAGGGGACCGCGTTTCCACGCCCTCAAGACCCGCCCCGTTTCTTCCTGAGCTTCACGAAGAACTGGCAAAGTCTTGGAGCGCCCCTTTCTCAGCCAGGCTGCGCTCCTCTGCTTCAGCGGCATTCTCCGTGGTGGACGGTGCCAAAGACAGAGGATACCTCGCTCTTCCTCTGGTGGAGGAGGCAGTAGCAGCCCATCTTTGCCCGCCCTCTGCTGGACGGCGGACTAAGACGGCGCTACCTTCTAAAGCCTGCCGCGCTACTTCTACCCTGCACAGTCGCGCTTACACCGCTGCTGGGCAGGCTGCATCAGCGCTACACACTATGGCCACTCTGCAGATCTTCCAAGCTAACCTTCTCCGAAAGCTGGACGAGGAAGGCACGGAAGCAGTCAACGTGGCGGATTTAAGGAGCGCTACGGACCTCGCTCTCCGCGCTACAAAATCCGCTGCACAGGCCATAGGGCGGAACATGGCCTCTCTCACCGTTGCTGAGAGACACCTCTGGCTGACGCTTTCGGACTCGCGCTCTGTGTTCCTCGACGCCCCCGTTTCTGCTACTGGCCTCTTTGGATCGTCCGTCAAAGATTTCGCGGACAGATTCGCTGAGGTACAAAAGACGTCGCAGGCCATGAAGCACTTCTTGCCAAAGCGCTCTAGCTCCGCATCAGGCCGCTCTAAACAGCCGTCTGCTCGCAGCTCGCAGCCGCCGCCCCCCGCCGCCGCTTCACAGCGTCGACAGGCCCGGGACCAGAGACCACGCTCTCGCTCTGCCGGCCGCCGCCCCCCCACAGCGTGGGACTCGGCCGAAGATCGAGATGAAGCCCGAGGCCTCAAAGTCTTCCTAGCCAGCTTAGGAAAACGACGGTGTTCAAGCCCCGCTGCGGCCGGGTTTCCACCAAAACTTCTCGCTCGTCCAGTTCCATTACATGCGACTGTTCCAGTGTACTCTGCAGTAAACAAGTCGGTTACATTACCCGCTTGCCTGTACACAAACGCCGTTTTCACGGCGACCCAGATAAATCCTGTAAAGAGCGTATTTTCTGGTATTCCGGCCACGGCCGACGGTGTTATGAGTGTAGTAAAAATGCCCACTGCCCAGTGCCCATTCCTACACACAGACACAGCCCGCCCCACAGGGCTCGCGCACATAAAATCGACTCATGTCGATTGCGCACAGAATGTAGTGAGCGTGCCCACGTCCCAGTGCCCACAAACACTACACGCTGCATGTCTCTCGGTTTCTGTAAAAACGAAACCAACACACATACAGCCGACTCAGGTCGATGGTGTTTTCAGTGCAAATGTGCCCGCTGTCCTGCGCCCACATTCACTCACAGACATGACGAATCCCTCGGTTTCCCCCACGCTCGCCGTCTCTCAGCTACCTGCCGTGAGAGAGCCGAGCGCGGGCGAACCGCCCGCTGTGATCAAAACACTCCCCGCCTCGAGCGCTGCAAATGCGGTGTCTATAATACAGCATACCGAAGCTCCCCGGTCGCCACTATGTCACGACCAGAGCTCCGATCTCATTCAACCCTTAGCTATACACACACATGCGTGGGCAAAGCTTCCCGGTGTATCAGAATGGGTGCTGAACATTATAGAAAGAGGCTATTCGCTACAGTTTGCTCGACGTCCCCGCCGTTGTGCGGCGCGAGTCGAAACCACGGTAGAAAAGGAAGTAGCAAGTGTACTTCGTGCCGAAATTGCGAAACTGTTGAGCAAAGGGGCAATAGAGCCTTTATCTCAAGCTCAGAGCGAAGGGGGGCTATACAGCAGATATTTTCTGGTTCCGAAAAAAGACGGGGGTCTCAGACCCATTCTAGATCTAAGACAACTGAACGAAGCGCTTTCAAAACGCCGGTTCAGAATGCTCACAACCAAGAAAATCCTCGCGCAAATTCGCCACGGGGACTGGTTTGTGTCAATAGATCTGAAAGACGCGTATTTCCAAATACAAATAGCGTCACGTCACAGGCGATTTTTGAGATTCGCCTTCGAGGGCCAAGCTTATCAATACACAGTCCTACCGTTTGGCCTGTCCCTAGCACCCCGTACATTCACGAAGTGCATGGACGCAGCCCTCGCTCCCCTGAAACTTCGGGGAATGCGAGTTTTGAACTACTTGGACGATTGGCTGGTTCTAGCTCAGTCACATACGGAGCTCATAGAACACAGAACCATTTTACTCGAACATCTCGAGAATCTGGGTCTCAAAGTCAACTGGGCGAAAAGTTCACTGTCTCCCAGTCAGAGAATATCTTTTCTGGGCACAGAACTGGACTCGCTGTCAATGACAGCTCAAATATCGCTACAGCGCAGATTGACTATTCAGCGCATGACAGAAACCTTCCGCCGCGGCACTATAGTCCCGCTAAAGAAGTTTCAAAGGATGCTCGGTCTCATGGCAGCAGCATCCACAGTTCTCCAGCTGGGTCTGCTTCGCATGCGCCCACTGCAGTTCTGGCTACAAGCGCGAGTACCGCGTCGAGCGTGGACTTCAGGTCTCTTTCGCCTCAAGGTCGATCAAAAATGCGTCTCAGCACTGATACCCTGGAGAGCGACCGACTGGTACCAGTCAGGTGTAAGCCTGGGGACTTCCTCGAGTGTGAAGGTAGTGTCCACGGACGCATCCACCTCGGGATGGGGAGCACTGCTCGAGGGCAGACCGTTTTTCGGCCAGTGGTCAGAACGGGAAAAGCTTCTGCACATATACTGCCTGGAAATGATGGCAGTCGACAACGCGCTGAGGCGCTTTCGTCCCCAAATAGCAGGACACCACGTCTTGGTCCGCTCGGACAACATGTCAGTGGTAGCCTACATAAATCGCCAGGGAGGCATCACATCCCGAAACCTGTACAGGTTAGCGAAACGCCTCCTGGTATGGGCTCAGCACAATTTGCGCTCGCTCAGGGCAGCGCATGTGCCTGGCCACCTGAATGTGGGACCAGACAGACTGTCCAGGAACAATGTTCCAGCAGGAGAATGGTCACTGCATCCGCAGACAGTCCAACTGCTGTGGCAGACATTCGGCAGAGCAAAGATAGACCTGTTTGCGTCTCAAGAAAACGCTCACTGCCCGGAATTTTTCTCCAAGAGCAGGGATGCGCTGGCCCACGTCTGGCCCCGCTGCCCGCTCTATGCTTTTCCCCCCATCACGCTCCTACCTCAGGTATTAGAGCGGATCAGGGAAAGCAGATGCTCAGTGTTACTGGTTGCTCCGTTCTGGAAGAACCAGGCTTGGTTCCCAGTTCTTATGCAGCTGACGAGCACTGCCCCATGGCCAATACCAGTGAGGAGGGACCTCCTCTCTCAAGCCAGGGGCTCGATCTGGCATCCTCGCCCGGAGCTTTGGTCCCTACATGCGTGGGCCATCAACGGGTACCCTCTGATATCCCAGAGGGAGTGTTAAACACGATCATGCAGGCTAGAGCTCCCTCTACGAGACGGCTCTATTCCTCAAAATGGTCAGTGTTCTCCAGCTGGTGCACAGCACGCGGCTTTTCACCCCTGGACTGTGGAGTGACGGAGGTTCTCTCCTTCCTACAAGAGCTACTGGATGAAGGCAGAGCCCCATCCACGCTCAAAGTCTATGTGGCGGCTATAGCAGCGTTTTCCAAACCAACGCTTGGTCAGTCACTGGGAAGGAACGATCTGGTCATTCGGTTCCTTAGAGGAGCTAAGAGGTTAAATCCTCCCAGACCTCCCTCAGTCCCCATATGGGACCTTTCTACGGTCTTGGAGGCCATGAAGGGTGCCCCATTTGAGCCAATCCAGTCAATAGATATCAAACACTTGTCTTTCAAAACGGTGTTTCTTCTGGCTCTCGCTTCAGTGAAGCGCATAGGGGACTTACAAGCGCTCTCAGTGAGCGCGACGTGTATGGAATTTGGGCCAAATGACTCGAAAGTCATACTCAAACCAAGGCACGGGTACGTCCCTAAATCCCTCAACACACCGTTCAGGGCCCAGGTAATTTCCCTGTCTGCCCTGCCGGTCTCTAACGAGGAGAAGGACGCCAGCTTCCTTTGCCCAGTCAGGGCGTTAAGGGCTTATGTGTCCCGCACGTCTGTTTTCAGACAGACGGAGCAGCTCTTTGTTTCACTCTACGGACGTTCTAAGGGACTCGCCGTGTCGAAACAGAGTCTATCTAGATGGATAGTCGATGCTATAGCGCTGGCTTACACCTCTAAGGGCTTGCAGTGCCCATTAGGTGTCAGAGCGCACTCCACGAGAGGCGTGGCCTCGTCGTGGGCTTGGTCTAGTGGGATTGCCTTGCAAGATATCTGTATGGCGGCAGGCTGGGCCTCCCCGTCTACATTTATAAGGTTTTATAACCTAGAGGTTCCCGCTCTGCAAGCTAAGCTGCTTTCAGTCTAAAAATCGGTACTGTCTGCCCCGAGTGCGTCTGGCCCAGAATACCGAAATGGCTCGAGCAACGCTCGTGTAGATCGCGCAGCTCTATGGGCAGTGTGTAAGACCCACTATATTCATCAGTCCAGGCCGGGGTCGCCCTGACTGCATAAAATACCATCACTATAACTGTTTCTTATAGGATGCTGCATTATAGGAATGATGCTATTCTAGCCACTCTTCCTGGGCTCTCTGTGAGTCACTTATGATCATGTACTACATGAGCCCGGGCACTTGCCCTTGGGAATTTGGTGCTGGATCATAGCATGCACGGCGTTTTACACTGTTTCCCCTAGCGTAAGATTTACGCAGTACGAGAGTACCTCTCGTAAGAGAACGTACTCGGTTACTAACGTAACCTCGGTTCTCTCTAGAGAGGAAACGAGTACTGCGTATCTTGCCGTGCCTGCGCACGCTCCGGTTCGCTCCGGCGATGAAAAACCGGTAAGCTAGCCTTTCGATGCTATATTTATAGCCCCAGGCCACGCCCGTTTCGGCGGGACGTGACGTATTGGGCGCGAAGCGCCCCCATTGGTGCTGACGTCACGATAGGGCCTTATCGATAGGCTGCTGCAGTTGCCGCAGGGCAGCCAATAGGCGCGCGAGCTGTCTCGCCTATGTCTGCATGCTGCCGCAACGCGTTTTACATTATTTCAAAATTAAGGATAATTTTTTGGCTTCAGTATCTCGCGGAAAAGAGATTTTCCCCTAGCGTAAGATTTACGCAGTACTCGTTTCCTCTCTAGAGAGAACCGAGGTTACGTTAGTAACCGAGTACGTTTTGTTGCAAAGAACAATATTATGGTGAAATTAGATCTCGTGTTTGAGTTAAAAACTAATTATTGTTAAGCATAGCAAGAATCATAGCAAAAAGGCTAACAAATAAGAGTTATACCCACCAATTAATATTGCCCCTTCATACATGACATGGATACCGTAATCATATAGAGTAAACATAGTTGCATTGCATACCTTTATCTTTCGCTCGTTTCTAAATTGGGCACCTGATGGCTTTGACCTTTCTTGTCCATCTCTTATTTGGCCCTCGACATCGACAATCAACAGATTTCCCCTGATCCCCCCATAACTGTCACTCACGCTCACGAGTCACGAGTCAAGACCAGAAGTCAAGACTAAACCAATTCACCTTGGTGGTGGTGACCAAGTAATCGTTTTGTATTACCTATTTTTATTAGCCATTCAGACCATTCAGAAAAACAAAAATGTGCAGGAAATATAGAGGCCCGTATTTATAATATTATGAATGAAATGTGCGTTATCTAGAAGAAAGTCGAGGTGTGACTGACTTCGATAACTATATGGATCCCCTGTCCGTTCCATTTGGGAGAGACCCAGAGGTGAACTGTCATCCGCGCCCGCGCCTCCGCGCCCCCTCCCCTTTCCCCTTCTCAAACAAACAGCTTCTGTGCACGGCATCTTCTCAGCAAGCAGGGGCGCCTGCAGCTGCAGGGAGCGCAAATTTGCCAATTCCCCACACAGTGAAATTATAGATAATAGAAAACCGCTTCGCGGCGCAGATTTTTTTTTTTTCTGCTCGTGCCGGCAGTGCCGCCCCCCCCAAAAATGCCGCCCCGGGCGATTGCCTGGTTCGCCCGTGCCTAAAACCGCTACTGATTGCGACACAGCATTTACTTTGCGGTAATCAACACAGAATTGGACAGAGCCGTCCATTTTAGGCACTAAAACTATCGAGCTCACCCAATCACTGTCAGATTCTTCTATTACCCCCATATCGGCCATTGGAGAACATGTCGGCAAACTCTGGCTGCAACCTGGCCACATCAGTGACCTGGGACGGCGAATATGATCTCCTCCAGGGGCCAGAGCGAGAGATTGAACCTTGGCGCTCACTTCTGGCCCGACATTCTCCACTAACTGTCGTCGCCAGCATCACCGACTCCGCCTCTCTCCATTTTTTAAGGAGGTTGAGGTGATATATTTGATGTGCTCCACTCCTATCCAACCGAACTACCTCATAATTGAGATCTCCAATTCGCTGAGGGTCTTTGCCACTTCGCAAGTAATTGGGAGCAATACAAGGACTTACATTTTTAATGTGCAATTAAATCGTTCCACCAGGCCGTCAGTTTGTGGGTGATAGACGCTGGCACGAATTGATTTAATTCCCAATAATTCGTAAAGTTTGCGTAATGTACGTGACATAAACGCCGTGCCCTGATCAGTGAGGATCTCTTTCGGGGTCTATACTCGGGAGATTAAACGAACACTCTTGGCACTCTTCTGCGGAGCGCCACTGCCTCGGGGTATCGTGTTGCATAGTCCACTATCACTAATGCGATACGATGCCCATGTGCCGATCGTTCTAATGACTCGATGAGGTCCATCCCAAGTCTTTCGAAGGGGTCCTGCATTAGAGGAAGAGAGCGCAAAGGTGCTTTTGGGGAGACCGGCGGATTTACCAGCTGACACTCATGCCAAGCCACGCACAACCTGTGCACGCTCTCGTGAATGCCCTGTCAAAATCACCAGGTCATGAGACGATTTAGTGTCATTGTTTGTCCTAAATGTCCAGCCATGGGACAACAAAGAGTGCTGGGAGAGCATTTCCCGACGGCTTTTCGGCACTAATAAATAGGTTGTATTTTGTTTGGTCTGAGTGTCTTTGAAAATAGCAAAATATGGATAGGAAAGCAGACAAGCAGAATGGACAGGTTGACCGTCGATAGAACGGACCTGTTTAATAAAACATTTGAAAGTCTAATCCTGAGATTGTTCCAGGGGAAAATCATTGCGCTCAGAGAGGATCAGCCTCTCAATTGTTCTCTGTTCCCCTGGTTCAACTCTCGGAGGTCCCGGTTCAGCCTCTTCCACCTGCACAGACGACCCCTTTTCCTGCTTTTTCTTCCCACAATAGACATCCGCACATAAATATCCCAGTAATTCAGTAAAAGCAGGCCAATTTGTTCCCAAAATTAGCGGATGTCAGAGGTGCGGGTTAACTGCCACCTCTACACTGTGCTTTTGTCCCCATCTTTTCAGTGGAAACACAATTAGCAAACAGAGGTTACATTCATGCTTTAGCCAAAGCACATCGATCGTGTCCTTAAATCAATGCTGGAGGGGAGAGAGGGAGAGAGGGAGAGAGAGAGAGAGAGGAGAGAGAGGAGAGAGAGAGAGAGAGAGAGAGAGAGAGAGAGAGAGATGCTTGTTCAATAGCAGTTGTTCAGCACTTGTTGACACTCGTATTCTCATTCTCCCTTGTTCTGTTTCCTCTGCCCTCATTAGTGGTCATTAACTGCATTAATGAGGTTTTCTCTGTCTAGGTCATCGAGGACTGGAAGTATGTGGCCATGGTGGTGGACCGCTTGTTTCTGTGGATCTTTGTGATTGTGTGTGTGGTGGGAACTCTGGGTCTGTTCCTCCAGCCGCTCTTCCAGAACCAGGGCGTTCCCATCCAGGAGAACCCCAAACAGGACGGCATATGAGGAACTCACACTCTCTGTGACACAAGTCTGAGACTTTATTCTGATGGAGTGTCTGAGAGTGAATTGATTTCCACTATTGTAATCTGTAGAGTGTTTTCCTCAGATCAGGAATCACCTGACCCAGAAGACGACAGTATTTGAAGCTCAGATGCACTAGTGGCACTAAATGGAATTGCAGAAATTATGATTGTTTTCACACAGGTTTCACTCCCCTTGTCTGCCATTGGTTAGATAAAGCAGTTAACCCCACCCACCGACTCACGCTATTGGTTGAGCCATTGTTGGTCACTTTTTTTTCACTTTTCAAGGAAATAAACCTACAAATGGCCCATTTAGTCTCTGCATATTAAGCATATAATTTTTTTTTTTTTACTTTTACTTTTACTTAGAAATTACTAGTTAATTTCACAAATAATTACAAAGAAACGGCAAGTAAGACATTTAATTAAATGGGCTTTTTTTAAGTAGACTGAAATCGTATTTTTCCAATAGTCTTAATAGTCTTTAATTTACAATTTCGAAAAATAATTTTACAGTGTTGCACCTTGTAACTCCTCATGGTCTATCAGGGCTCCTTTAGGCTTGACATTAATTGTAAAAGTAAAACACCTGAATCTCATCAAAACACAAGATGTATTCACTGGGTTTATGAGACAAGTGGTGTGGACACCTACATCTTGGATGCCCTTGAGGTAAGCTAAAACATACCAAAATTTAATTTCAAAGTGAACTATCCCTTTAAATATCCACACACACACACACACACACACACACACACACACACACACACACACACACACACACACACACACACAGGTGCTGAGAATGATTTTTGGGGGCAGGTTTACATATAAACTACAATGTTTTCTCTTTCTGAGATGTTTTCAGAGGTGAGACTGTGATCTGTTTTATCTTTCCACTTTTTGTGCATCTGCAGACTTTTCATTTAATACCACACATTTTGTCTTATGGTCCGAATTATTCTTTATTTATTATGAGATGAAGTATGTGCACTGTTTGAATTTTGTTGTGTCCATAATGCATGCTGTTATTGATGAGATCCATGTGTTTTGTCAGATTTATTTGTGGAATGTAACTTGTGCAATCCATTATAAACTGAAGAGAAGCCTGTGGAAACGATAAAACATACAGAAAGAGTTGCATCTGATACAAGTGTTCTTTATAGAAAAACAAGATTGTCCATGTCCATTATGGGAAAGTCTTATTTAAATAAAACTAAAATCTTCTATATGTGTGTGTGCTTTAGTTGGAAAGGAAGGAAGACCTACTCACCATCATTTAATTTCCGATGTCAGCGGATGTTCTGCACACAAGCTTTATCAGTTTTATTCCTCATCTTCTGTATTTGAGAGCTGACCTGAGATGGACTCATGAAGTGAACAGTGTTGCAACATCAGTGTGTACAGCGCCACCTGTTGGCCATAGCAGATCTCTGGACAGAATCCTGTGTTTGAGGGTCATAACCCAGACACACTGCAATGCATCATTCACTGTGCAAAATACCACATCTTTTCATACAGTGCAAATCACCGGTTACTCGTAAGTGTAGGAGATTTCCCGCAGCTCTTTGAAACACAAGGATGGAGAACATTAGGATAACTATGATAGGGACGTTATCTCATATAATACTAGACAGAGACAGAGAGCAAAGTGAATGTAGTTGTGCTCCACCGCTATAGGAGATTAGCTTCATGTGTTCAGCTATAGGCTACTTTGCTTTGCAGGATCATCTTCTGTTGGATTAGAGCCATTCCAAGTTTTTTTGACAAATATATTAGTTGGACTTTAATATAAAGAGGTATAAAAACGTTCTCAAACAATATTAAATGTTCTCTTCATGGTAAAATTATATCAAATCCTCCTGTACTTTCTCTTGTAAGTCATAGTCTGCTGCGTTGCGTTTTTAAGATGGTATATCAAGTTAAATTTAGTTTTAAAAACTTAAAATTTTTCGTTTCAACGTATATAATTACTACTGGTGAATATAATCAAGTATCTTCAATACTATATTGTTCTGGACAAACCTGGAGTTACACCCACATACCTGACAGCTGTTTATCTCTCTCTCTCTCTCTCTCTCTCTCTCTCTCTCTCTCTCTCTCTCTCTCTCTCTCACACACACACACACACACACACACACACACACACACACACACACACACACAGTCTCTCTCTTTCTCTCTCTCTCACACACACACACACACACACACAGTCTCTCTCTCTCTCTCTCTCACACACACACACTCTCTCTCTCTCTCTCTCTCCTCTCTCTCTCTCTCACACTCACACACACACACACACACACACACACACACACACACACACACACACAAACTCTCTCTCTCTCTCTCTCACACACACACACACACACACACACACACACACACAGTCTCTCTCTCTGTCTCTCTCTCTCTCTCTCTCTCTCTCTCTCTCTCTCTCTCACACACACACACACACACACACACACACACACACACAGTCTCTCCCCCCCCCCTCTCTCTCTCTCTCTCTCTCTCTCTCTCTCTCTCTCTCTCTCTCTCTCTCTCTCCCCCTCTCTCTCTCTGCGCGCTCACGCTGCGCGCGCACTGGACTCTCCTGATTATTATCAGCATTATTCTCCGGACTGTACAATGAAAGCCAGAGCGATCGTACTTCTCCACACTTGCTACTTTCTATCTTTTCTTCTGTCCGGTGAGTAAAACATCCCTAATGCCCTGACCCGAATGTTCGGATACTTGTTGCTGTTTATTTGAATATTTTGTGGATATGGTGTCTATGAGCGACTGAAGTGTAATTTTCAAGAGAGCACATGAGCAGAGAATGGTAACAGACGAGTCAGCGTATTTACTGAGCGTTATGCCCAACATGTGTGTGTGTTTCGTGTAGTTTGGATTAAACATTAAACATTTCCGCTGGTCGCAGGAGAAAGAGTTTCTCGAAATACACGGTGACCTTTTTTTTGTGACAACATTCCCCAATATGCTTTACACTGTATGGGGTAAATTGTCACAATGAAAACAGGTTTTTTTTTTTGTTTTTTTTTTGAAAATCTTTTAGGCTTAATAAAGATACTAAACTGGAAAATTATCTTTCTTTATCATCAGATTTTTATTTTATTTTATTTTAATTCTTTATCATTCACTATTCATAGTGCAGTTTGACATTAGTAAAATTCAAAAAATATTTATGCGTGCATTTACGTCTCACAACAAATCAAATCTGAACTTTTAACAACATTTGATTACTTGTAATCAGGATTATATGATTTTCAAGATAAAGGTTTCAGACGATTTCTACAATGTTTAAAACTTTGTTACTGCTTCCATAATATCAAGCGCTTTGCTGCATTCCTCATGTAAGTCAGATCTGCTAAATGAATGTAAGTTGATGAGTGTAAGTTGATGAGTGTAAGTTGATGAATGTAGTTGATGAGTGTAAGTTGATGAATGTAGTTGATGAGTGTAAGTTGATGAGTGTAAGTTGATGAGTGTAAGTTGATGAGTGTAAGTTGATGAATGTAGTTGATGAGTGTAAGTTGATGAGTGTAAGTTGATGAGTGTAAGTTGATGAGTGTAAGTTGATGAATGTAGTTGATGAGTGTAAGTTGATGAGTGTAAGTTGATGAGTGTAAGTTGATGAATGTAGTTGATGAGTGTAAGTTGATGAATGTAGTTGATGAGTGTAAGTTGATGAGTGTAAGTTGATGAGTGTAAGTTGATGAATGTAGTTGATGAGTGTAAGTTGATGAATGTAGTTGATGAGTGTAAGTTGATGAGTGTAAGTTGATGAGTGTAAGTTGATGAATGTAGTTGATGAGTGTAAGTTGATGAGTGTAAGTTGATGAGTGTAAGTTGATGAATGTAGTTGATGAGTGTAAGTTGATGAGTGTAAGTTGATGAATGTAGTTGATGAGTGTAAGTTGATGAGTGTAAGTTGATGAATGTAGTTGATGAGTGTAAGTTGATGAGTGTAAGTTGATGAGTGTAGTTGATGAGTGTAAGTTGATGAGTGTAAGTTGATGAGTGTAAGTTGATGAATGTAGTTGATGAGTGTAAGTTGATGAATGTAGTTGATGAGTGTAAGTTGATGAGTGTAAGTTGATGAGTGTAAGTTGATGAGTGTAAGTTGATGAGTGTAAGTTGATGAATGTAGTTGATGAGTGTAAGTTGATGAATGTAGTTGATGAGTGTAAGTTGATGAGTGTAAGTTGATGAATGTAGTTGATGAGTGTAAGTTGATGAGTGTAAGTTGATGAGTGTAAGTTGATGAGTGTAAGTTGATGAATGTAGTTGATGAGTGTAAGTTGATGAGTGTAAGTTGATGAGTGTAAGTTGATGAGTGTAGTTGATGAGTGTAAGTTGATGAGTGTAAGTTGATGAGTGTAAGTTGATGAATGTAGTTGATGAGTGTAAGTTGATGAATGTAGTTGATGAGTGTAAGTTGATGAGTGTAAGTTGATGAGTGTAAGTTGATGAGTGTAAGGGCGTTTTTCCACTGGGTTCGTTTGCTGCGGTCCGAACCCGAGTGCGCTAGTTCCCGGCGCCTCCCGCAGCGTTGGTCTGGTTTCACACTCAATTAGTTGTATCGAACCCAGGTGCGTTTGCAGTGATCTTACGTCATCGCAAACGCAATCAAACAATGATATCGACAGTGATACGCATGCGCGGGATACTATACTTCCTGAACAAGCGCGCACCCGAGTCCGTGTTGCTTGCACATTAACGCGAACCGCACCACGGTTCGGGAGCAACCGAGCTCAGACCACCTCCTCCAGGTAGTCTCGGGTTCGGTACTCTAGTGCGCACCCGGGTCCGATGACAGCGTTCACATTAGCGATTTTTCATGCGAACCGTGCCCCGGTCCGCACTAAACTGCCAGTGTGAAAGCGCCCTAAGTTGATGAGTGTGTGTTCAGCAGCCTCAGATCCTACAAGTATAATGTACTGTAGTTTATCATCCTCTGCTGGCTCATCATGTGCTGTAATGAAGTCTGTCTCTGGCCAGATTCAGGGGTCTCCAGCTCTGATCATGAGCACAGGCTGTTCTCCATCATCTTCTCCAGTTATAACCAGTACATCAGACCAGTGGAGAACGTGTCCGACCCGGTCGTGGTCCAGTTTGAGGTGTCCATGTCACAGCTAGTCAAAGTGGTGAGTGTCTGCTTCTGTTAGATCGTCTCTGAGGGATTTCAGTGAAGAGTTTCCGTCAGTCATGATGAGTCTGTGTCTAATTCAAAGAGCAAGTGCTATTCACTCCAGAAGCCTTGACCTCTGACCTCAGGCATGCGTGAATCTGTCAGTGTGAGCGAGCTCGTGATTTAATCTCCTCATCTAACCTGCAGTGTGACCCCCACATCTCACAGTTTATATCAAGCTGTCTTTCCTTCGTTCGTTCTTCTTTCTTCTCTCTAGATCGTGTAATTCAACTTGATGATGCGTCTGTGATGTAGAATGGAGTGAGCTAGCCAAAAGAAGAGGCATTTTCACAATCTCTGTGAATCCATTCATGTCTGTTTGTTACGCTTTAATGTTTTTAGGGAGGACATTTCATGCATTTTGGGTTTGAAGCAAAGAATTAACAAAGAATGAGTTAAGTGTTATATCGCAGAGGAAGTCTGCCAGCAACATTAGTGGACGGATTTTATATTTTGACGTTCGATTGGATGAAACATTTTGGCTCCTATTGTAATAGATGATGTAATAGTATCATGTAATGCACAAGTTGTCAGTTTTATTGATCATAAATTAAGTTTCAACAAATCAAAATGGTTTCGTTAGCTGTGTTTCCATCCAAAGTTGCGAATTTAACTTGTGCACAATATTGGAATATTGCATAACCACCAAACCAACATCTGAGATGCTGCGATGCGATTTGTCCGCTGGTTAGTCCAGTTATCCAATCACAGCCTCGGCTGAGTTTCTTGTTGCACATCGAGGGATTTATTCAGTAAATGTATTTCCATTGCAGTTTTCTTATCAGATTAAAAACTGATCCGCCTCAATAGTGTGTGTACATTTATTATGGGCGTTTGTAGAATTTATGCACATCTTGGAATTTCCATCCAGTGTTTTTTTTTTAGGCAATATCCCAAAATGTGCATTAAAATAGGTGGATGGAAACATAGGTTTTGATTGTGAGTGTCTTGAGCATTAAAAACAATGGTGTGGAAACATGATTTGCTCTGCACAGCCAGCGTGTGTTCTCCGACAGCTGGAGGTCTCGTGTGCATCATGAAGATCCTCGAGGCGAAGGGACTCAGGTGTTCCTCGAAGAACAGCCCGTCTGTGAGACACGCCTGGAGAATGATTGCTCATGACAGCATGTGTCTTCCTTAAGCTCTGAAATATTCATCTGGAGCCGTCTTGTATTCCCCGCAGGTGATTTCTCTGAGACTCTCTGTTCCTCTTTCCACAGGATGAGGTGAACCAGATTATGGAGACCAATCTTTGGCTGAGACATGTAAGCTCATGCTTTATTCATGCTCATCCAATGGCCATTGATTCATTCAGATCACTCAACACAGTTTCAGTCGCTGTCTTTGGGGTCACTGTTTAAAATGATTGGATACAGGAATAAAGATGTGAGCTTCTCCTGTAAAAATGACTGTTCAAATATGAATAATGAACAGAACTTTTAATAGGCAAAACCCATGTTAATGGTGCTCAAAAGTTCCATTAAGGCAAGTCTGTCCACTTTATTGATCATTCAGATTCAGATTGATATGCATTTCGGATCAGCAATACAATGTGTTCGATTTACAAACCATGCATTAATAGTAAAAACCCGAAATCTGTTTTTAAAAGTCCAAATGATGTTATTTGAATAAATAGGGAAAAGAGGCTGGAGTCACTTTAAGAAGTGAGCGGTGATGCCAACAAGTGAAGTTGGCCGAAAACTATGACTATGATTACCTAATGATGATTAACCTAAAATTCTAGCATAGTTCTGTTCTGTGGCTCGCTTTAAAACACTGAAGATTGTGTATAAATGAAACCGAGTTGATTGGGATCTTGTGTTCAGCTTGAGCTCTGAAAGCTTTGGACATTTTCTTTGTGTTGAAGTGCATCTTAAATATTGCACATCAGTTTGAAGATTGGCATAAAAAAGGCTGATGATGATGATGATGATGATGAAGATTAGCTCATTTGGTGATTGCAGAAAATCGGAACTTAAATTGATTACATTTACTCTGAATGTGTTTAAAGAATTTTTATTTTAGTATGATTGTTGCAATGAATGTCATACATTTTTTTTTCCAATTATATTATAATTCTAACCACTATTAAATTTGAAATATGCAAATATATTAGTCCAAACTCATTATTACTGCTTCATAAGTTTCTTTATAAGAATTCCTCCTTCTGTCAGAAGATTAATAATGGTTTACATAGACAGTGCTCCAGATGAAGAGGTAAGCGTTCTCCAGGACACGATGTTGATTCCCAGATGTCTAATTGTCTAATATTTTAATTAAATGAAGACTGGAAATGCTCTACTTAAACAAGACAGCTTAAGACTGCCAGAAATGAAGGAAGTGCATCTCATAATTTGTGGAGTGATTATGCGAAGAGGATTTTTGAAAAATCTGTCCAAGAAAAAACTACGACAGCAAAGATGGCCAACTCAAATTACGCAAAATCGACCTCATGTTAAATCTTCTGGAGATGATCGTGCCGGTCATTAACGTTTCAATGGTCAAGAAAATCTAATTTAATACATAGTTCATTCTCCTGGGTGGCAAGTCTTACACAATATTTTAGCAACTGACCTAGACAATAGAAATAACTCTATAACTCTGCATCGATTAACAGTGTCAGATATATTAAAAGTGGCAAACGGGATCATCTATCCTTTTCTTTGTCTTTTATTACTCTATGTCCTTTCTGCAAAGACAGGGTTTTGCTGTTGCTCTGAGACGACCTGGAGAATAACAAATGAGAGGATGGCTTATAGCCATGTCTTTGAAACACACTTAATATCTTAATGTCAAACGATCCGCCGCTGTTCCTCAGCCAGAACCCAGCAGTCCTTCAGCAAACTCTCCTGGTTTAAGTTCTCCTGGGAAACGATATTACTCAGCAAATACTTCGGAAGGAATTTAAAATGCATGCTTTAAAATATAAAACATAATATAAAAATACAAAAAACTTGTATATAGGTTTTTAAATTGCTATTTTACACTATTTCAACTTGTTACTTGCCATGAAAATATCCAAGGAACCATGTTCCTGAACATCTGTAGTGATTTATTTAGTCTGTGAGTTTGCTGTTACCTTGGAATACCTCATGTAAATCAGCATTATACACTAGCCTGATGCAGATATAATGTTCCCAAATGTTCAAAACATGCTTTTTCTTGGTTATATGAAACATTCCATTGTATCATTCTTCAATCATTGTGGGAACGTCACTTTAAAAAAATGTTAGATGCAGATCCTACAAATGGTTCAGGAAAAAACCTTCCATGAACGATGTATAAATAATGTTTTTGTTCTAACGTTATTAAAGACCAGGTAACTGTTGTATTAATGTTACTGGGAGAACGTTTGATGATAACTTTGAGAGAACATTTCCTGATATTGTGTGCATAAATAAACCCTCTGAACTCTTTCTAATCTCCATAGATTTGGAATGATTATAAGCTGAGGTGGAATCCCAAGGATTTCGGAGGAGTCGAGTTTATCCGTGTTCCCTCCAAGAAGATTTGGAAGCCGGACATTGTGTTGTACAACAAGTAAGTGTGCCGGATCCGTTCTACTCCTCGTTTCATTATTACGGATTTCAGTCCTTCAGAGGGGTGTAATGAGACCCTCATGATCACGATACTGAACTCACGATGTTACTGCGATACTCTAAGACATGTGGTGAAAGGTTAACAAAAGAATAACTTGATCAAAATGCTAAATTTGGTATTACATTGTGTGTGTAAATGAATAGGATGGACTTGGTGCTGGAACCCAAAGCACAGGACAATAGAGACACCAGAATAACAATATTCATGATTCTGAAGCTGAAAATACAGAATTATTATAGATGAATATGCTTGATCTCTGTCACTGACTAAAATAATGTAAGACACTTTTTACTGTAACATCAGACATTTGGCATTATCAGGACACACAGATATTCCCCCATTGCATTATTCTACATTATATTCTACATTATATATAGTAGTTCAATGTAGTACTGACACTAAAACTCTGAAAACTAGATTTTTTTCTCACACAGTAATTTTCATTTTGGGTGAACTATCCACAATACATGTTGTATTTTAGTATTGCGATATACTGCGACTCCTCTCGTCCTTCACGATCTGTCTCTGTTTCTGAAACCGCAGTGCGGTGGGAGATTTCCAGGTGGACGATAAAACGAAAGCTCTTCTGCGCTACAACGGAGACGTGACCTGGATCCCGCCGGCCATCTTTAAAAGCTCCTGCAAGATCGACGTCACATACTTCCCGTTCGACTACCAGAACTGCACCATGAAGTTCGGCTCGTGGACCTACGACAAGGCCAAGATCGACCTGGTGCTCATCGGATCCACCGTCAACCTCAATGACTTCTGGGAAAGCGGAGAGTGGACGATCATCGACGCGCCCGGATACAAACACGACATCAAGTATAACTGCTGCGAGGAGATCTACACGGACATCACGTACTCGCTCTACATCCGCCGACTGCCTCTGTTCTACACCATCAACATGATCATTCCCTGCTTGCTCATCTCCTTCCTCACGGTCCTGGTGTTCTACCTGCCCTCGGACTGCGGCGAGAAGATCACACTGTGCATCTCCGTCCTGCTCTCGCTCACGGTGTTCCTGCTGGTGATCACCGAGACCATCCCGTCCACGTCTCTCGTCATCCCTCTGATCGGAGAGTACCTTCTGTTCACCATGATCTTCGTCACGCTCTCCATCGTGATCACGGTGTTCGTGCTGAACGTGCACTACCGCACGCCGAAGACACACACCATGCCGGATTGGGTGAGGCGGGTCTTCCTGGGTTTGCTCCCGCGGGTCATGTTCATGACGAGGCCTGGGAAAGACCCGGAGAGACCCGGGAGATCCGAGAGACCCGAGAGACCCGAGAGACCCGGTGCTCTTCACGCTCCAGCTTCCCCTGGTGAATATGCTAAATATACTTGCATCCAGACTAATTTAGTATTCTTCAAGTGTGTTAATGATTAGTTAAATTGAAGTGTGCTATTTTGAAACAACTCATTTTGTAGTAAGTATATTTTAGTTGTAATTAAATTGTAGTAAAGCATAACTTTAAGTGTACTTTTGTGTACTAAATTGGAACAATTTCAAGTATACTTAGTATACTTTAAGTATATGCCTGTGTAGGGACTAATTACGTGCTTGATTAGTGATATTAAAGTGTTCTTTATTTGAGTTACAAGTACATCACAAATTCATTATGAGTGTCTTCGAAACATTCAAGCAATATACCATAAGTGTATTATATTTGAGTAAAAAGTACATGCTCAGTAATACCTTCGGCTTATTCCAAATACTACAAATTGCACTTTGTCTTCAATAAAAAATGCACATTAATAAACAAATATTACTTAGCTGTACTTTGTACAATATACTGTTGTATACTATAATGTATTTTGGAATATACTTTCAATACTTTGTTACAATGATCATTTCCAGCACCTAAAATATATTTTTATGTAAAGTTTAAATAAATACACTTTTAAAAAATAAACAGAATTTTCATTTAAAGTAAATTCTTTCTAAAATATATTTTTAGAAAATGTACTAAAGTGTACTTGTGAACACAGATAAAAGCATGATGCTAATATACTATTAATATATTTAAAGATAGTACCAATTTTTGTTAGTATATTTGCAATGTACTATTGAAAAAAATTATATATTTCAAATACTATAAAGCAGTGTTACTCAATGCGCGGCTCGCCAAGCTTTAATTTGTGGCTTGCATGGCGGTGAATAACACAGTGATATGATCATGCAGTCAATATACAGATCTTTCATAAAAACATTAAAAACAAGTAGGGTTATATATTCTGGGATAAATATATATTCTAGAAATCCTGCTTTTTTTGTCATTAAGAGAAGCATCATGTCTCAGTTACAAATCTGACTGGTAAATCATAAAGAATGATTTTTTCTGCCCTTTGCACATTGTATGTTCAGGCATGACAGATTGATAAGCAGAAATGGTATTTATGTCTTGATGTAACTTTTGATACTTTGCGATGAAAGTGTCTCTCCTACTGAAAGTAGGTGGAGGATAATGAAGACCACTTCAATAAAGTCTACTTTTCCTTCACTAGGGTCCAGCAAAGCTCGCCGTCCTCATCTGCTCCTGTGCTCCACTGAGCTCCACAACCTGGCCGAGGCGTCTGGGTTTCTGCGTGGAGAATGCAGATGTACGTGTTGCTGGAATCATCACGGCACCAGCGAAGCGGGAGAAGACGCCGGAGCGAGTCCCGGTTCCAGCTCCCAGTCCTCGGATGGGTTTCTGTGCGCGTCGACTCTCTCGCCGCGAGTCCGAGAGGCCATCGAGAGCGTCAAGTATATCGCAGAAAACATGAGGCTTCAGAACGAGGCCAAGGAGGTGAGAGAACTGATGCTGAACCATGTACATTCAGCCAAGCGAGGCGTCTTTTGACTTGTTTTAACCCTGTGAAATATTTGACATTATTTTTCATTAAAGGCATCATTTTAATGCATTCCACGGAAATTAAACAAACTTGCCGTCACTAACACCTAGGGCAGCACGATTGTGACAAAAATCATAATTGTTGATTATTCCTTTGAAATTGTAATTATAATTATCACAATTTACATTGACTGATGTTTTGAATAGCTTTATGCCAGTGGTTCTCAACTGGTTTGGCTATGGGACCCACATTTTCCCACGGTCATCAAGCCAAGACCCCCTTTATTAGGAATTATATATATATATACACTCACCTAAAGGATTATTAGGAACACCTGTTCAATTTCTCATTAATGCAATTATCTAATCAACCAATCACATGGCAGTTGCTTCAATGCATTTAGGGGTGTGGTCCTGGTCAAGACAATCTCCTGAACTCCAAACTGAATGTCAGAATGGGAAAGAAAGGTGATTTAAGCAATTTTGAGCGTGGCATAGTTGTTGGTGCCAGACGGGCCGGTCTTAGTATTTCACAATCTGCTCAGTTACTGGGATTTTCACGCACAACCATTTCTAGGGTTTACAAATAATGGTGTGAAAAGGGAAAAACATCCAGTATGCGGCAGTCCTGTGGGCGAAAATGCCTTGTTGATGCTAGAGATCAGAGGAGAATGGGCCGACTGATTCAAGCTGATAGAAGAGCAACTTTGACTGAAATAACCACTCGTTACAACCGAGGTATGCAGCAAAGCATTTGTGAAGCCACAACATGCACAACCTTGAGGCGGATGGGCTACAACAGCAGAAGACCCCACCGGGTACCACTCATCTCCACTACAAATAGGAAAAAGAGGCTACAATTTGCACGAGCTCACCAAAATTGGACAGTTGAAGACTGGAAAAATGTTGCCTGGTATGATGAGTCTCGATTTCTGTTGAGACATTCAGATGGTAGAGTCAGAATTTGGCGTAAACAGAATGAGAACATGGATCCATCATGCCTTGTTACTACTGTGCAGGCTGGTGGTGGTGGTGTAATGGTGTGGGGGATGTTTTCTTGGCACACTTTAGGCCCCTTAGTGCCAATTGGGCATCGTTTAAATGCCACGGCCTACCTGAGAATTGTTTCTGACCATGTCCATCCCTTTATGACCACCATGTACCCATCCTCTGATGGCTACTTCCAGCAGGATAATGCACCATGTCACAAAGCTCGAATCATTTCAAATTGGTTTCTTGAACATGACAATGAGTTCACTGTACTAAAATGGCCCCCACAGTCACCAGATCTCAACCCAATAGAGCATCTTTGGGATGTGGTGGAACGGGAGCTTCGTGCCCTGGATGTGCATCCCACAAATCTCCATCAACTGCAAGATGCTATCCTATCAATATGGGCCAACATTTCTAAAGAATGCTTTCAGCACCTTGTTGAATCAATGCCACGTAGAATTAAGGCAGTTCTGAAGGCGAGAGGGGGGTCAAACACAGTATTAGTATGGTGTTCCTAATAATCCTTTAGGTGAGTGTATATATATATATATATATATATATATATATATATATATATAGTAGTCAACATTTGAAGTGGATCGTTCATCCAAGCTGTCCTAAGACAAGAACTGGTATTGTTCGAAATTCATGTATAACTTTGATGAAAGGTTTTGATCCACTTCAAATGTTGACTACTGTATATATATATATATATATATATATATATATATATATATATATATATATATATATAGGCCTATTATAATAAATTTGTTTACGCAAAAATTGTTGAGACACACACACACACACAAGTACTGTCCCCCTTTACATACACATACATTTAAAAAATATGACTAATACTGATAAATAAACAGTAGGCCTGTTGTTGTGTTGTTTGTCTTTATTGCTGTTATATCCACTGTATTAACAACTCTCTCAACTACAGGATCGCTCTCCTGACTCTCGCGATCACTCCTCTCTTCCCAACCCCGTTCTCGCGATATCACTACACTACATTCCATCCCTTAGTTAGTATTAGAGAACTTAAATTCTACAAAATAACAAATTACCCTTCGTTTTAACAGCTTTGTTACCGTTATTCTGAATACTGCTATATTGTTTCAATCCAAACTGACTAACCTGTCAACAAACATACTCAAACATTTACATAATCATGTCCTTGAAACGAGAGGTTTCTTAACCACTCAAAGGCTCGCTACAGGTGTCTGAGCCATCCTCTACATTGACCATTTCAAAGGAATTGCCCGATGTGTGCTTCAAAACGAGTATCTCTATACTCAGAGTCCAGCTTACCATCTTCCATACTCGCCACATATTAGTGTTGTCACGATACTAGAATTTCTAACTTCGATACGATACCTTGAAAAATATCGATATTCGATACCATTTTCGATACCACGGAGAAAAAAACTGCCACAATATTAAGGTTTTTTTGTATTATTTAAAGCTAAATATAACAAGTCTAGAACATGACAATGAGGGATATTTTACATGAACAAAAATGTCCTGAAGTAGTGCACTTGTTCAAAAGCATTAATGCTGGTTAATACATTAACGTTATTTGATGAACAGATTTAAACACAAACGTGTGTGCATTATACGCGAAAACAATACTATTAGTGCTTTTAACAATACAGATTGTGTCAAAGCACTTAACAGTATCAAATTGGAGGATATAGTGTCAGTAATGTATAATAATAAGATAAAACATTACATTTTCAGTTAAAGGCATTTCATTATTGAATTCAAAGATGTCAATCAATAGCTCAGTTTAGTTTAATTAGTATCTGTGTAATCAAATTGATGATAAGATATGAAGGCAAATTGCAGAATTAAATACTAATTTTTGAATAAAGTTAAATAAGCACAAGTTAATTTACATTTGACCACAGTTAAAATATTTAACGTTACTTGTCTAAGATTTCTCAGTCAGATTATATTAACTTTAAGAATTACGGTGAAAAAACGAGACAACACACACTCATATCAACAACAATACTAGGCCATCTTGGTTAATGTTTCAGAAATGTTAAAATGAGAAGAGTTACCAACCTCTCGAAATTATTTATATAGATCCCGGTGTCGGTCTTTCAGGTGCTTAGCTATATTAGGCCCCGATCACACTAACGCGTTTTTCAGGTTCGAACACCTGACGGCACACAGCACTCATCACACCTGACGGCACACAGCACTCATCACACCTGACGGCACACAGCACTCATCATCACACAGAACGAGCAGTGCGCTGCGTTTGTTATGTTGCTCGGCAACCACTGAAACAGCTGTCCTGTCAGTCAAGTTAACGTCAAATCAGCCATTTATTAACTTTATTTACTTTCTGTTAACATTGTGGTAGTTACGGTTCGTGAAGTCGTTAAGCTCCTGGTAACCCGCGAGAGCACCACAAGTTTATCCTCCATCATCGCACTCTCCGGGCGTTCAAGCAACTAGCTTTCATCATTAAAACGGAAGGCCCGCGAGGCGCAGCAGGCACATAAACAGCGCGCAGAACGCTCGCTGGAAACCAATTGAAAATAGGCGCCTCTCACTGCAAAAAACGCGTCAAGTGTGATCGGCCCCATTCACTTCACTTTTGCTATTTAACCAGAACGAATGAGACGAGTGCGCGTGTGGTGTTTGTCAACGCGCCTTTGGAGAGAAGTGAAAGTGACAGCTCGGCTAGTATCGATACTTCAGGAAATTAGTATTGGTACCGTTCAGATATTTAAGTATCGATATTTATCGAAATATCGATATTTTTGACAACACTACCACATATACAATGTCTCCCAACTTAAAGTTGTGTTCCTTGGCTCGTCATGTCTGCGTACTGTTTCACTTTCTCATTGTACCTTTTATGATGACTTTAAATGTCTTTTGTTTCTCTTTTGTCTGTGATGAGACTAGGCAACTTCGTACGCACATCTCGTCCAAACATCAGATAAGCCGGTGTCTCACCCGATGCTCTATGTCAGGGGTGCCCAACCCTGCTCCTGCCGATCGACTGTCCTGCACAGTTTATCTCCAACCCTAATCAAACACACCTGAAGCAACCAATTAAGATCTTTAGGATCACTTGAAAATTAAAGGCAGGTGTGTTTGATTAGGGTTGGAGATAAACTGTGCAGGACAGTCGATCGGCAGGAACAGGATTGGGCACCCCTGCTCTATGTGGTGTAGATCGATAGGCAAGAAGAATCTTTGAGAGATCTTCACTCCAATTCCTTCCCTCACTTTTAGCTGCTTTGAAGGCTTTCTTCAAGTAACGATGAAATCTTTCTATTTTACCATTACTTTTGGGGTAGTAAGGTGAGGCCTTGATGTGCTTAACTCCACTAGTTCTCAGAAATGCCTCGAGGACGTATCCGACAAACTGCTTCCCGTTGTCAGTCACTACTTCCAAGGGATACCCAAATCGGGCAAATATTTTCATAATTTCCTTGGTAACGGTCTTGGAAGTCATATCAACAATGACGACTGCTTCAGGGTATGACGTGTAGTAGTCTATAACAGTAAGTATATAGACATTCTGAATAGGACCCACCAAATCAACACCTATCTTGGTCCTCGGTCTAGGTCGTAGTTCTAATGGATGCAGTGGTTGATCTTCATGCAAGGGTTGATTCAGAACACATGCATTACAGTTTTTGACCATTCTTTCGACCTCCATGTCCATATCAGGCCAATAGAATTTGCTTCTTTAAGAATAGCTTTGTGCGAATTACCCCTTGATGTGTCTTGTGTGCAATTTTCAAAGCTTGCTGGACCAGTGCGGAAGGATAAACTATCCTGTGTCCCCGCAGCAGAAGACCATCAAGGGTTGACAACTCATCCGAGCAGCGTTTGTATGAATGTAGGCTTTCAGGAATTGTAGTAGGCCATTGTCCTGTCTCCACTATGGAAATCAGTTGCGTCAAGGTAGTATCGTTCATTGTAGCTCTTTTAAGTTCCTCAAGAGTCAAGGCTGGTACATCCATCATATTTACAGACAACACTCTGTCCATATATGTGTCCACGTAACTGTTGTCCTCAGTTTCCGGTAAAGGAAGTCTAGAAAGTGAGTCTGCAACATTGTCTTTACCTGCAATGTGTTCAATCTTGTAGTCATATGGATACGGTCATAAGGAGGCAGAAGCTTTGACTTCTCTGGATTGAGCATATAAATGAGAGGTCGATGATCCGTTTAAAGAGTAAATCTGCCTCCCCACAAATACGCTCTGAAGTGTTCCACCGCCCAAACGCACCCTAGGGCTTCCCGCTCTATCTGAGAGTAACGTCTTTCTGTGGGTGTTAGAGAGTGGCTGGCATATGCTACAGGTTTCCTAGCTCCATCTTCTTGTGTCTGAAGCAAAACTGCTCCAAGTCCGACTGGACTTGCATCACTGATCACAACTGTTGGAGCATTTATGTTGAAGTAGGCTAGGCCTGGCTCACTAGTTCATTCTTTTTTCAGTCTTTTAAATGCATTTTCTGCTTCAGATGACCACTGCCACTCTTGTCCTTGTCTGGTCAGTTTTCGGAGAGGCTCAGACAGATTTGCATAATTGAGAACAAACATAATCAAAAATCCACAAGTGCCTAGAAATGAACGTAACTGTGCAACATTTTCAGGTCTGGGAGCGTTACAAACTGCTTCAACCTTTCGTGGATCTGGCTTATTCCATCCGCTGTGACAACATGAGCCAAAATCTCAATCTGCTTAAGTCCAAAGAAACATTTTTATTTATTTTTGAAAAACATTTCTCAGTCTTTGCTCCAGCTCATTTTTATTTTCAGCAAACACGACCACATCATCCATGTAGCACACCACACCTGGCATCCCACATAACAAAGAGCCCATGGCTATCTGGTATGCTTCAGGAGCACTGGACAATCCGAATGGAACCTTCCTTAAACGGGAGCATCCCCTGTGTGTAATGAATGTGGTCATTTGTCTAGATTCAAGTGCCAGATCAACTTGCCAGAAGTTTTGCGAACACCTTTGCTCCCTGCATTGCTTGCCGTATACGGTCTATTGTTGGTACAGGGTGTCTTTCTCTTACCACCGCTTTATCCACTTCTCTCAGATCTACACTAAGTCTCACTTCTTTAGGGTCTTTATTTGGAATGAGAAGAATGTTTGACAGCCATTCAGATCCTCCGTACACTTCCTCTATGATTCCATCTTCCAGCACTTTGTCCAGCTCTTGATTTACAGCCTCTACCATCAGGTAAGGTACTCTCCTTAAAGCTTGAGCTACGGGTTCATTTACAGATATTTTATGGCTGTAATCTTTGATTTGTCCCAGTCCTTTAAACAGACACTGATATTCAGCCTCAAGTTTCAAAAATCTCTTTTCAGTTGCACTGACCTGGTCTGTGGTTTTCAGGATCTTTGAATCAAAGCATGACCGCCTTCCTTACAGTCGCTCTACATTTCCTTTTATTACAAAAATGTCATCCTTCGTGATGTTATCCTTCCATTGGAAATGTGCTTCAAAAATCCCACTCAGTGGAGAGAGTGCGTCTGTGCATAAGCGTAAAATTTTCTCTTGGTTTGTTTTAGTTCAACTTTTTGTGCAAACAATCAGTGATAGAGTTCTTCTCCAGTGATATTTCTTCCACTTCTTGTATCTATGACCATCTTCAGCCTCTGTCCATTAACTCTTATGGTCTCTTTTCCTTCTGGATCAATTGAATACACAAATATTTACAGCTCATTGTCATTTACAGCTCTCACTGGTTTGTCTTTGCGGTCTGACCTGTCTTTGGCCTTGCATCTGTCATTTTTATGCTCCTGTGAGTTCTTTTTCTTTCTGCAAACACGTGCATAATGACCGGTTGTTCTGCATACAGGCAGATTGCTGATTTTGCCCCCCAGTCTTTATGTGTTGTCATCCACATCTATAACACTTGGCGTCACTGTTTCAAATCTCCCTCTTCTGGCATTTTGCGGCTTCACTTTTGCATTAGGAGCTCTTGTACCCTTCGTGAAATGAACGTGATTGTCTTTTTCTTTGGTGGTGTTTTCTGAAAGCACTTTAGACTCCGCTTGGGCTGATTCAGAAATTCTAGCAACAGTTAATGCTCTTTCCAACGTAAGCCCTTCTTCCTGCAACAGTTTATCTCTTAATCGTCTATGAGCACATTTCTCTACGAGTTGATCTCGTATCATATCACGTTCTGAAGCTCCGAACTCACAAGATTTGGCCAGTTCCCTTAACGTGTTCACAAATGCGTCAGTCGTTTCATCCTGTAGTTGAGATCTCAGTCTGAATGTACAAAGCTGCAGTCTCCGTTCATGAATCTTTAGGAACCGGGAGATTGGCGAAACTCCTCTGCACTGGAGCACCAATGCAATGCAAATAAATAGTGCGTGTTACCACATCATCATCAGCAGCATTGATGGTTCCACTGGCCAACTCAAAGAAACTATAAGAGTCTTTCCACGTTACATGCTCGTAGTTTCTTTTGTGCTTTATATTTAGTGAAGTGATATACAGCGTGTGCAGTTGAAGAGTGTGCGCTACTAGCGCAGGATAGCAACTGACAGGACAGAGGACAGTTAAGCTCGTTTTTCTGATGTCAGAGACTCTTTATTTCAGTGAACACTAACGTCACTGGTAATTCCTATTGTGCTGGTTCTCTGAAGTAATCGTGATTTGCCTCTCACAAACATAACATGCTCTAAAAAACACACACACATGCTCTAAACACACACACATGCTCTAAACACACATGGCTATGAACGATTACGTAATCATGGCATCCGCTCTCATAATCGCGATTAGAAATTCGATTAATTGTGCAGTCCTACTAACACCATGTTTCATTGTTTGAGCCACTGGAACATATGAAATGGAATAATAGTTTATTGTACTTTTAGACAATATTTAAGTCAATATACAGATGCATTTTGTGTTGAATATCATATTTGATGCATCAGGCTTTTAAGGCTCATATAGTCTGATATAAATATATTGACAATATGAAAAAAATAAAAAAAAGTTTTATTCAAAAGCCCAAACTGAGCAACAATATGTAATTCTGTGCAGATGCTGATATTTATATGAAATTCTGATGCTTGTTAATCAAGGAGATCCTTATAACAGTTACAGCAGATGCTGACATAAAATGCATATAAATATCAATATTTGCCAGTAAGATGATATTTAATGCTTAGTTTTATGTTCAAAGCTCTGTAGTTTTAAAACATATAATGCAATGATGATTGAGAGATGAACTAATTCCTCAAAAGCCTGATGATCATATTTTAAATACTCATGATTTTTTAAGAAATGATGGATAATCAAGTAAACCTCAGTTGCTTCTGTCCAGTTGAAATATTACTAACAATATTAAAGTTATTCTTCCTTTTACAGTGCAGTTTTGACAGCAGAAAGACACGTGACGCACAAGCTGAAGGAGGACGTTATACTAAAATACTTTAACTTGATAAAAGAGTCTAAAGAATCAACCAGACGACAGAAGGACTGTGAGATTGTGTGCGACAGGTTTTCCTGAGGCCTTGGAGTTTTGATGATCAAATATGATGCATTAGACTTTAATGTCCTGCTCTTCCGACTCTGGTCTCCGCAGGTCCAGGATGACTGGAAGTATGTTGCCATGGTGATTGACCGGATCTTCCTGTGGGTGTTCGTGCTGGTGTGTATTCTGGGAACGGCCGGACTCTTTCTCCAGCCGCTCCTGTTGGCCGAGGACATGTGACGCAGACTTCACATCGCAACATTTTGATAGTCGGAATCTAATTTTAGCAACCCTAGCAATGCATTTTGTACATGTTTATATCATGCTTCGTTTAGAGCTGAATGGGTTAACCCCTCTAAGGGTTAAATGGATCTACATCATGGACTTTAGGAAGGTTTCTCTGCACCCACCCCAAAGTCATGCAACCCTGTTACCTTAAACAAGGCTAAAAACAGTGTCTTAAAAGAAGAATCACCCAAAAATGGACATTTATTTGCCCTCGAGTTGTTCATTTTTTCTTTTGTGGTTCCAGAAATTTTGTATTTAGAAAAATTCTCCGTTTTTTCCATAGTTCATATACCTGCAAAATACGGAAGCTTGTTTCCACCACGAAATAAAAAATAATTGCGACTTTTTATCCGACAAATGACTTTTTTTTTCTTTTTTTTTTTTTTCTCAGAATTGTGGTTTTTTGTGTGTGTGTTTTGTATTTTAAGTCAGAAAAAGTCGTTTTTTTTATTTTTTATTTTATTATTGTGGTAATGGGTTTCCATACCAAAATAGCATAAAGGTAGTCTGTACAGCTTGTGCTGTGTTAAATAGTGTCATGATAAACAGACTAACACTGAAGCTGCACGCGGTGATCAGCTGTTCGACTCGAGGATGCTGAGACAGAAGAGATCCGTCCGCTCCGGTTAGAGACTCGTGTCCTCCTGATGAACAGACTAACACTGAAGCTGCACGCAGTGATCAGCTGTTCGACTCGAGGATGCTGAGACAGAAGAGATCCGTCCGCTCCGGTTAGAGACTCGTGTCCTCCTGATGAAACGAGCTGTGAAGATTCCTCAGAGACTCTGCTTTGGTCTTCCAGGGAAAAATAACAGCATACAGGGTTTTTTTTAATATATAGATTTATTATCCCTTTAAAGTGTATTCAAATGTGACAACTCGAGATATGGCTCTGCAGTTTTTTTGTCATTTATGATCATTTTGTTACATTATTAAAAAAAAATTATCTAACAAAAAAACTGTCAGACTTTTTTTACTTATTTTTTTTATTTTTTATAGACTTAGACAAAGTCAAATCTCTTTGTGTTCACACTTACTTTCAGCGCCACCTAGTGGTTACTTTGAACAAGTCCCAGGGAACTAGTCCATATGACTCGGCCATTACTGATAAAGTCAGTGAATAAATGTGTTGTAATTCAGTAATGGGAATCTAAAACTATCAATGCAATCCCGTGTTGTTTTCCCAACGTGTAATAATTGCCTGTTCACTGTACATGTTAATATATTCTTAATGTATAATGAAAACTTTGATGCACATTTCCAACAATCCTGCAAATAAAGAAACACTGAGAACTATGAACATCATCTGTTCTTCTGTCAACGAAGATGATCTTGTGAGAATTATGTATTTCACACTCATATCTGCACTGATATCGACCACATCTTTCTAACGCAACCTATTAATAATAGCAGTGTGTTATATTGAATTACATCTTCACATGTACATCCCTATCGAGGATAATTCAAGGGTTTATCAGTTTACAGGGTTTTTTCCACAGTTTGCCTCTTTTTTTTCCTCAAAACTTTACACACAAATCCAAGACTTGCACACAGAATGTAAATTACCTCACATCTCCTGCAAAATGAAGCACTGCATTCAGAATATCACAAACATCTCAAAAGCAAACATTTGTCTTACATTGCACCTTTGCCATAATATTATATTTTTGGATATATCATTTACACACAGTTATTCAAAACCTAAAGCTCTTCTTTAATGAGCTCATATTTCTGTACAAGATTGAAAGTATCTGGTAGAGAGAAGCTGAAAAATTCATGGTAAACACGAAAGCAAGATTGGAACCAAACTACTTATTTTTTTACTGCATTTGTGGTTGTGAATACGGTATTACACAGTCCTAAAAACCTATAACTCGACCTTTGACCTGTTTATAGGCCTATTCTAAAGCCATGATTGGCTGGTGTTCAGTAAAGCAATGAGTGTTTCTGTGTGTGTGAGGAGTGTGTGTGTGTGTGAGGAGTGTGTGTGTGTGTGAGGAGTGTGTGTGTGTGTGTGTCTCTGATGAATTACTGTGGTGTTTCGATAGGTTGTGTTTGAAAAAGGAAATCAAGAAACTTCCTGTTAGATTGTTGTGTGTTTCATAGAGAAGTGTGTGTTGTGGTTTGCAAAAAGTGTTTTATGAAATTGAAAACTGAGTCGAAGGCCGAGAATGAGTGTGTGGTTCTGCAGATCTGGTGTGTGGATCTGGTGTTTGAGTTTCAGGTTTCAGACATTGTGTGACGAGTGAGGATCTTGTTTAATAAGGGGTTATGATCCACCTTCAGGCCCTTCATGATAAACGCAAATGTTCGGCAAGATGAAGATTTTACATGGAAACATTCAGATGTGAACATTTGCACACCGACAAAACAGGTTTTTCCCTCCCTTCAGTTTCTAACTTTATTACACATCTTAGTATACTTACGTTGACGACATTTGACTAAAGAACCGAGATCAGGCTTGCGATGTAAATGACATCAGTGTTTGCAGGGCACTAGAGGGAAGACCATCGGCGCTCGAAGTCAGTCGAGTCTCCTTCATCTATACAGCGCTTTAACAATATAGATGTTTCACAGCAGCTTTACAGTGATAACAGGAGATTACAGTAACAGAGAGTGTTTAGGCTTTACAGCAGATCTAGAATAAAGTTATTGTCCAGATAAAGTTAGTTTTTGATCTAAGTCATATCAGATGTACTTTGAATTAGGCATTAAAGTACAAAACCTTATGCAATAATGAAGCTGTTTTCAATCTGTCCTGCACAAGCATAACTAACAGCGTAACTTGTGCTGCGTCCCAGTTCGCCTGCTTACACTACGCCCTAATGTATGTACTCGTTTTGTGAAGAAAAGCAAAAGAGTAGGCAAGCTTTGGGACACACTACTTCGTCATCTTTATCGGACAGATCTGTCACCGTTTAACTGCCCTGTCAATCATCTTATCACAGTTAAAATCCTCCATTCAATCTAATTTAATTTCCTACCGTTTCGGAGAGAAATTTCGTTGATCTGCAGTCGTGGGTCTTTCATGCAGAGACTCTCTTCATGTGTTTGCAATTTGAATATAATGATGCATTTAAAAGTTAATGGCTAAAAGTCATATGCAAATTCATTAATTGAAACTAAATAGTCATAAACAGTTTGTGATATGGAGGAACTATATTGGACTGCAAATTTAGTTAAAACACAAATTTAGATAATTCTGCAACTTCACATTTAGCCAAATGTATTGCTTGATTCTTATTAAGAAACTCAAGTGCCTCAAACCACATAATAGTTTACAGAGGTTTTTAGTCAAGGAGTTTTATTGGAAATCCTTCCTTTCAGAGATGAGATGTGTACAGCTTTAAGGAAGAACAGTATTGTGTTCTGATCCTGGATGCTGCCTTTTGTGATTTTCACTTTATGAACTTTATCAAATGCTTTGCTCAGACAGCAGAACTCTCATAATCAGAATCGCAGCGTCTGCCCTCCGGCTGGAACCGGTCTGATGAAGATTTCACAATGTGCTATAAATTATACAACTGTCACACTCCTTCTTGAGATCATGAAAGAACATTACCGAGCTGAACTAATGAATACATCGTTAGCAACAATGAGGAGACACAACCTTGAAAAACTTTAACAATACTATTGTTTAGTAAAAAAGTAGTAAATGCTAGCCTAGCCATCAAGATGTTAGGTCTGGCAACTCACCATAGACACGCTCAATCAATTTTTGCTGCCGCTAGGGTGCGTCTAGATTTCTAGGCTAAGTAAATGCACACTGTAGTAGATTAACATTAGATGACTAGAACCTTTAAGCATAATCAAACATGGATTTTTGCTTGATTACTAAGCTTAAACATTGAATGACTGATGCATAATTGTAGGTTGGTGTAAAAAACGGCAAAGCTCAAGATGAAGATCATGCATTATGATTGTTTTTATATTCTAACTTGCCAACCAGGAGCTCAGCTGTACAAGCTCAAAATGTTGGATTTGTGCATCAGGCCTGGCATGGACCTCACAATGTCTATCATGAACTGCTCTTGATTTGGTTCATTTAGTAGTTTAATACGATTTAACAAAATGTTAAAAATAATAATAATAATAAAAAAAAAATAAAAGCTACAGCTCCTGATTGCAGGTATGCTTATAATCAATTCTGGGTAGTAACTGATTACATGTAATCTATATTACGTAATCAGATTACAGAAATTAAGCACTTGTAATTAGAGTATATTGCATTTTAAAATACTCATAAATCAGAATACAGTTACTTTTTTATTGATTACATAACTTAATATTAACAAAATGACAATATTTATTAAGAATACTTTTATTGTCCCTAATTCTTTTTTTATCATTATATTTTACTTTCTTAAAAAGAAAAAGCCTATACATGTTCAGAAAGCCTTTCAGTTTTGTGCAATTCAGGGGACTTTAATTATATACAGTTCCTTCCCAAACACTAGTTTGAAGAATCCTGACATAATGTACTGTTTAATGCACTTATTATTATTATTATTTTTCCATTAATTTTAGATATTATTCAAGTTAATGCTAGAAACAAGTTAGGTCAAAAGTAATCTAAAAGTAATAAAAGTAGTCAGATTATATTACCTAAAATGTGTAATGTAAAAGATTTTTATCATGTAATTTGTTTTCAGTAATGGACTACAATTTGTAAGTAATCAACCAAGAACTGCTTGTAACTAAAACTCTGACAGCAGGCGAATGATCATTTCATGCAGAGATCTTTGAACGCTGATGCACAATGTGGCTTTGGGCAAAACTGTTGCAAAAACGCAAATAATCCTATCCATCATAGCTCGACATTTTTGCTAAGCTGAAATGAACCCATTATGCAATTTTGAAATGCCTTGTGGCTAAAAGTGCCCTGAAGACTGAATCACTCCCACCCAGAGAGGGTTTAAAACCCAAGACCACCACCTGCAATACTCACCCGAATCGAGAAGATCCAGCAGTGCATCAGCTCATCTTCCTGAGTGGCCGACAACATGAGCTTTGAGTTTCAGTCAACGTTCCAGTCAAGCTTCCAGTCAAGCTTCCAGACTTTCTCCGGCTTTGTGAGTGATCCCACAGACTTTCATGCACTCCTGACTTATACAAGCCTTTCTACATTGTTTCCTTTTGTTCATTTTCAGAGTATATTTGAGTCAGTTGCACATTGTGAACTTTACCATAACATACAGAATACTTTTTTACTATGCAGAGCGTCCCCTACGAGAGTCCTATCTCTGGAGGACTGAAAGCTGGGAAAGCCATCTTCATTCAGGGAACTGTTCCCTCTGGATCTGATAGGTGAATCTTTCTTTTCAAGACTAGAGAAAAGAAATGCAATTTTGTTTGAGAAACTAGTTCACTTCACATTGTTTATGATCATTGCAGCTTTGAGGTGAATCTGAAGTGTGGGAAGTCTGAAGGAGATGACATTGCCTTTCAAATCAGACCCCAGTTTAGCAGCAACTGCATAATCCTAAACAGCCAGCAAAATGGATCTTGGGGAAAAGAGGAGAAACTGGAATTACCTTTAAAGCAGGGGAGCAGCTTTGATCTGGTCATTGCCGTAAATTCTGAAAATTATCAGGTTTGTTTTAATGTTTTAAATCTATTCATTGTGCAAAGGCTAAAAGAAATAGGTAAGAAATCTGAACATAGTAATTTTCAATCTGAAGGTGTATTTGAGTGGATGTGAAGTTGGCCGATTTCAGCATCGTATATCTCTGGAACGCGTCATCGCTCTGAGTGTTGCAGGAGAGGTTTCTTTAACCAACGTGGTGTTCACTGAGGTGAGTGAGTGATCCTCCTCTTTTTACAGAATTTAGTTGTCATTACTCAAGCACAGGCTTTCCTGTTATTTTGGCATTAGGCTATAATACCGAAGATGGATAAATGCTTCAGTATGCTGATTGTGTCCTCATGTATGTGACTGTTGCAGCAATCCTGCAGTATGCGATACTCAATAATAAAAAAAAGATTATAAATTGATTTGCAATATGCAAGAGTACTCTATAACTACAATTGGAAGAGTACCTGGAATATTTTTTCAAAAATTCATGTCACTGTAGGACCACTTGAATAAGAGAAAGCAATGGTTTTTAAAGTGTGTGAAAAATAAAATGAAATAAATAAATAAAATAAAATATCACGTAGACATGATACAAATGTTTGTGTTATTCAACTTGCTTTTACAGAGCTGGGCTGGATCCTCCATATTTCAGCAGGGCGGAAGTTTGATCAACTTGCAGGATGGGACTATGACTTTTGATGAACAATCATCTGTGCTAAATGGAAGCTGGGCTTTGATGGGCACCAAATATAATCAGTCATCTTTCCAAACAACGACTGAACATTCATTGAGCAACACAGTCCAAAATCCTGTGAGTAGAAGAAACTTTACAGGAACTCAGTAACACAATAAAGTGCAAGCACTAAAAGAGACATCAGTGAATAAAAATGGTCAATCTTCCAAGAAAAACTTTTACATTGCAGTTTTGTTATTTTTGATGCCTCTTTAAAAGTTCAAAACCTGCCATTAGATTCTAGTCAATATAGGATATTTTCTTGTTCTTACTGCAGATCCTTCCTTATGTGGGTCCAATTTCAGGAGGACTGAGAGAAGGAATGGCCTTGTACTTGCAGGGAGTTGTTCACACTAATGCTGACTGGTAAAGAATCGTTTTGCTGGATAATTTGGACAAAACCAATCACTGTTATTTGGAATCAGTTGCTTTAACGCGTCATCTTCAATGCAGGTTTGGAATCAATTTCAAGACCGGGCAGTCTGACACTGATGACATTGCTTTCCACTTCAACCCTCGAATGAACCAGAATGTGGCCATGAACAGCTTCAGGAACGGAGGATGGGAAAGTGCGGAAAGTGTCTCTGACAACCCCTTTAAAAAGGGAGAAGCTTTTGAGATGTTCACTATCATCAAATCCGAAGGATATCAGGTATGTGCTTTGAAACACAAAACTCACTGCGCACCCCTAAAAGAAATCTAGGAACTTGTCCTCACACAGGTTGTGTTGTTTTGGATCATCAGATATACGTGAATGGCAAGGAGCTGTACACATTCAAGCACCGTATACCGCTGGAAAAAGTGTCAGCATTAAATATCAATGGAGATGTTTCCGTGAACCTTTTTGGCTTCATACAAGTAAGTTACATTTCCTACAGCTGTGGAAAAATTGCAGCATTACTGAAACTTTGTCAGAATCCAGTGAGAATGACGTGAAAAGTAAAGAGCTTTCTAAATACACTATCTCTGTTCCCTCATTAGAACTGGAGCACATCTTCATTTCCTACAGAAGTTACAACAAAAATCATCAGTTTGGGCAGCTCACGTGGGGAACGTTCCACCGTACAGTCAGAGATCCTGCAGCCAGTCCAAAACCCTGTAAGTGACCGTTCCATTCCAGTGACTTCTGAATGCACAACAAAGTGCAAGCACTTAATGAAATAACAGTGCATGCCCATAGTTTCAGGATTAGGATGATCACTTTTTAAACAATGAAATTCTAAATGTTGCATTTCAGTGAGTTTAAAAACCTGCCAGAAGAATCTAGTCAATATAGGATAATGCCTATTTTCTTGTTCTTACTGCAGAGCCTTCCTTATGTGGGTCCAATTTCAGGAGGACTGAGAGAAGGAATGGCCTTGTACTTGCAGGGAGTTGTTCACACTAATGCTGACTGGTAAAGAATCGTTTTGCTGGATAATTTGGACAAAACCAATCACTGTTATTTGGAATCAGTTGCTTTAACGCGTCATCTTCAATGCAGGTTTGGAATCAATTTCAAGACCGGGCAGTCTGACACTAATGACATTGCTTTCCACTTCAACCCTCGAATGAACCAGAATGTGGCCATGAACAGCTTCAGGAACGGAGGATGGGAAAGTGCGGAAAGTGTCTCTGACAACCCCTTTAAAAAGGGAGAAGCTTTTGAGATGTTCACTGTCATCAAATCCGAAGGATATCAGGTATGTGCTTTGAAACACAAAACTCACTGCGCACCCCTAAAAGAAATCTAGGAACTTGTCCTCACACAGGTTGTGTTGTTTTGGATCATCAGATATACGTGAATGGCAAGGAGCTGTACACATTCAAGCACCGTATACCGCTGGAAAAAGTGTCAGCATTAAATATCAATGGAGATGTTTCCGTGAACCTTTTTGGCTTCATACAAGTAAGTTACATTTCCTACAGCTGTGGAAAAATTGCAGCATTACTGAAACTTTGTCAGAATCCAGTGAGAATGACGTGAAAAGTAAAGAGCTTTCTAAATACACTCTCTCTGTTCCCTTATTAGAACTGGAGCACATCTTCATTTCCTACAGAAGTTACAACAAAAATCATCAGTTTGGGCAGCTCACGTGGGGAACGTTCCACCGTACAGTCAGAGATCCTGCAGCCAGTCCAAAACCCTGTGAGTGACCGTTCCATTCCAGTGAATTCTGAATGCACAACAAAGTGCAAGCACTTAATGAAACAACAGTGCATGCCCATAGTTTCAGGATTAGGATGATCACTTTTTAAACAATGAAATTCTAAATGTCGCATTTCAGTGAGTTTAAAAACCTGCCAGAAGAATCTAGTCAATATAGGATAATGCCTAATTTCTTGTTCTTACTGCAGAGCCTTCCTTATGTGGGTCCAATTTCAGGAGGACTGAGAGAAGGAATGGCCTTGTACTTGCAGGGAGTTGTTCACACTAATGCTGACTGGTAAAGAATCGTTTTGCTGGATAATTTGGACAAAACCAATCACTGTTATTTGGAATCAGTTGCTTTAACGCGTCATCTTCAATGCAGGTTTGGAATCAATTTCAAGACCGGGCAGTCTGACACTGATGACATTGCTTTCCACTTCAACTCTCGAATGGACCAGAATGTGGCCATGAACAGCTTCAGGAACGGAGGATGGGAAAGTGCGGAAAGTGTCTCTGACAATCCCTTTAAAAAGGGAGAAGCTTTTGAGATGTTCACTGTCATCAAATCCGAAGGATATCAGGTATGTGCTTTGAAACACAAAACTCACCGCACACCCCTAAAAGAAATCTAGGAACTTGTCCTCACACAGGTTGTGTTGTTTTGGATCATCAGATATACGTGAATGGCAAGGAGCTGTACACATTCAAGCACCGTATACCGCTGGAAAAAGTGTCAGCATTAAATATCAATGGAGATGTTTCCGTGAACCTTTTTGGCTTCATACAAGTAAGTTACATTTCCTACAGCTGTGGAAAAATTGCAGCATTACTGAAACTTTGTCAGAATCCAGTGAGAATGACGTGAAAAGTAAAGAGCTTTCTAAATACACTATCTCTGTTCCCTCATTAGAACTGGAGCACATCTTCATTTCCTACAGAAGTTACAACAAAAATCATCAGTTTGGGCAGCTCACGTAGTGAATGTTCCACCGTACAGTCAGAGATCCTGCAGCCAGTCCAAAACCCTGTGAGTGACCGTTCCATTCCAGTGACTTCTGAATGCACAACAAAGTGCAAGCACTTAATGAAACAACAGTGCATGCCCATAGTTTCAGGATTAGGATGATCACTTTTTAAACAATGAAATTCTAAATGTTGCATTTCATTGAGTTTAAAAACCTGCCAGAAGAATCTAGTCAATATAGGATAATGCCTATTTTCTTGTTCTTACTGCAGAGCCTTCCTTATGTGGGTCCAATTTCAGGAGGACTGAGAGAAGGAATGGCCTTGTACTTGCAGGGAGTTGTTCACACTAATGCTGACTGGTAAAGAATCGTTTTGCTGGATAATTTGGACAAAACCAATCACTGTTATTTGGAATCAGTTGCTTTAACGCGTCATCTTCAATGCAGGTTTGGAATCAGTTTCAAGACCGGGCAGTCTGACACTGATGACACTGCTTTCCACTTCAACCCTCGAATGAACCAGAATGTGGCCATGAACAGCTTCAGGAACGGAGGATGGGAAAGTGCGGAAAGTGTCTCTGACAACCCCTTTAAAAAGGGAGAAGCTTTTGAGATGTTCACTGTCATCAAATCCGAAGGATATCAGGTATGTGCTTTGAAACACAAAACTCACTGCGCACCCCTAAAAGAAATCTAGGAACTTGTCCTCACACAGGTTGTGTTGTTTTGGATCATCAGATATACGTGAATGGCAAGGAGCTGTACACATTCAAGCACCGTATACCGCTGGAAAAAGTGTCAGCATTAAATATCAATGGAGATGTTTCCGTGAACCTTTTTGGCTTCATACAAGTAAGTTACATTTCCTACAGCTGTGGAAAAATTGCAGCATTACTGAAACTTTGTCAGAATCCAGTGAGAATGACGTGAAAAGTAAAGAGCTTTCTAAATACACTCTCTCTGTTCCCTTATTAGAACTGGAGCACATCTTCATTTCCTACAGAAGTTACAACAAAAATCATCAGTTTGGGCAGCTCACGTGGGGAACGTTCCACCGTACAGTCAGAGATCCTGCAGCCAGTCCAAAACCCTGTAAGTGACCGTTCCATTCCAGTGACTTCTGAATGCACAACAAAGTGCAAGCACTTAATGAAACAACAGTGCATGCCCATAGTTTCAGGATTAGGATGATCACTTTTTAAACAATGAAATTCTAAATGTCGCATTTCAGTGAGTTTAAAAACCTGCCAGAAGAATCTAGTCAATATAGGATAATGCCTATTTTCTTGTTCTTACTGCAGAGCCTTCCTTATGTGGGTCCAATTTCAGGAGGACTGAGAGAAGGAATGGCCTTGTACTTGCAGGGAGTTGTTCACACTAATGCTGACTGGTAAAGAATCGTTTTGCTGGATAATTTGGACAAAACCAATCACTGTTATTTGGAATCAGTTGCTTTAACGCGTCATCTTCAATGCAGGTTTGGAATCAATTTCAAGACCGGGCAGTCTGACACTGATGACATTGCTTTCCACTTCAACCCTCGAATGAACCAGAATGTGGCCATGAACAGCTTCAGAAACGGAGGATGGGAAAGTGCGGAAAGTGTCTCTGACAACCCCTTTAAAAAGGGAGAAGCTTTTGAGATGTTCACTGTCATCAAATCCGAAGGATATCAGGTATGTGCTTTGAAACACAAAACTCACTGCGCACCCCTAAAAGGAATCTAGGAACTTGTCCTTACACAGGTTGTGTTGTTTTGGATCATCAGATATACGTGAATGGCAAGGAGCTGTACACATTCAAGCACCGTATACCGCTGGAAAAAGTGTCAGCATTAAATATCAATGGAGATGTTTCCGTGAACCTTTTTGGCTTCATACAAGTAAGTTACATTTCCTACAGCTGTGGAAAAATTGCAGCATTACTGAAACTTTGTCAGAATCCAGTGAGAATGACGTGAAAAGTAAAGAGCTTTCTAAATACACTCTCTCTGTTCCCTTATTAGAACTGGAGCACATCTTCATTTCCTACAGAAGTTACAACAAAAATCATCAGTTTGGGCAGCTCACGTGGGGAACGTTCCACCGTACAGTCAGAGATCCTGCAGCCAGTCCAAAACCCTGTAAGTGACCGTTCCATTCCAGTGACTTCTGAATGCACAACAAAGTGCAAGCACTTAATGAAACAACAGTGCATGCCCATAGTTTCAGGATTAGGATGATCACTTTTTAAACAATGAAATTCTAAATGTCGCATTTCAGTGAGTTTAAAAACCTGCCAGAAGAATCTAGTCAATATAGGATAATGCCTATTTTCTTGTTCTTACTGCAGAGCCTTCCTTATGTGGGTCCAATTTCAGGAGGACTGAGAGAAGGAATGGCCTTGTACTTGCAGGGAGTTGTTCACACTAATGCTGACTGGTAAAGAATCGTTTTGCTGGATAATTTGGACAAAACCAATCACTGTTATTTGGAATCAGTTGCTTTAACGCGTCATCTTCAATGCAGGTTTGGAATCAATTTCAAGACCGGGCAGTCTGACACTGATGACATTGCTTTCCACTTCAACCCTCGAATGAACCAGAATGTGGCCATGAACAGCTTCAGAAACGGAGGATGGGAAAGTGCGGAAAGTGTCTCTGACAACCCCTTTAAAAAGGGAGAAGCTTTTGAGATGTTCACTGTCATCAAATCCGAAGGATATCAGGTATGTGCTTTGAAACACAAAACTCACTGCGCACCCCTAAAAGGAATCTAGGAACTTGTCCTTACACAGGTTGTGTTGTTTTGGATCATCAGATATACGTGAATGGCAAGGAGCTGTACACATTCAAGCACCGTATACCGCTGGAAAAAGTGTCAGCATTAAATATCAATGGAGATGTTTCCGTGAACCTTTTTGGCTTCATACAAGTAAGTTACATTTCCTACAGCTGTGGAAAAATTGCAGCATTACTGAAACTTTGTCAGAATCCAGTGAGAATGACGTGAAAAGTAAAGAGCTTTCTAAATACACTCTCTCTGTTCCCTTATTAGAACTGGAGCACATCTTCATTTCCTACAGAAGTTACAACAAAAATCATCAGTTTGGGCAGCTCACGTGGGGAACGTTCCACCGTACAGTCAGAGATCCTGCAGCCAGTCCAAAACCCTGTAAGTGACCGTTCCATTCCAGTGACTTCTGAATGCACAACAAAGTGCAAGCACTTAATGAAACAACAGTGCATGCCCATAGTTTCAGGATTAGGATGATCACTTTTTAAACAATGAAATTCTAAATGTCGCATTTCAGTGAGTTTAAAAACCTGCCAGAAGAATCTAGTCAATATAGGATAATGCCTATTTTCTTGTTCTTACTGCAGAGCCTTCCTTATGTGGGTCCAATTTCAGGAGGACTGAGAGAAGGAATGGCCTTGTACTTGCAGGGAGTTGTTCACACTAATGCTGACTGGTAAAGAATCGTTTTGCTGGATAATTTGGACAAAACCAATCACTGTTATTTGGAATCAGTTGCTTTAACGCGTCATCTTCAATGCAGGTTTGGAATCAATTTCAAGACCGGGCAGTCTGACACTGATGACATTGCTTTCCACTTCAACCCTCGAATGAACCAGAATGTGGCCATGAACAGCTTCAGAAACGGAGGATGGGAAAGTGCGGAAAGTGTCTCTGACAACCCCTTTAAAAAGGGAGAAGCTTTTGAGATGTTCACTGTCATCAAATCCGAAGGATATCAGGTATGTGCTTTGAAACACAAAACTCACTGCGCACCCCTAAAAGAAATCTAGGAACTTGTCCTCACACAGGTTGTGTTGTTTTGGATCATCAGATATACGTGAATGGCAAGGAGCTGTACACATTCAAGCACCGTATACCGCTGGAAAAAGTGTCAGCATTAAATATCAATGGAGATGTTTCCGTGAACCTTTTTGGCTTCATACAAGTAAGTTACATTTCCTACAGCTGTGGAAAAATTGCAGCATTACTGAAACTTTGTCAGAATCCAGTGAGAATGACGTGAAAAGTAAAGAGCTTTCTAAATACACTCTCTCTGTTCCCTCATTAGAACTGGAGCACATCTTCATTTCCTACAGAAGTTACAACAAAAATCATCAGTTTGGGCAGCTCACGTGGGGAACGTTCCACCGTACAGTCAGAGATCCTGCAGCCAGTCCAAAACCCTGTAAGTGACCGGTCCATTCCAGTGACTTCTGAATGCACAACAAAGTGCAAGCACTTAATGAAACAACAGTGCATGCCCATAGTTTCAGGATTAGGATGATCACTTTTTAAACAATGAAATTCTAAATGTCCCATTTCAGTGAGTTTAAAAACCTGCCAGAAGAATCTAGTCAATATAGGATAATGCCTATTTTCTTGTTCTTACTGCAGAGCCTTCCTTATGTGGGTCCAATTTCAGGAGGACTGAGAGAAGGAATGGCCTTGTACTTGCAGGGAGTTGTTCACACTAATGCTGACTGGTAAAGAATCGTTTTGCTGGATAATTTGGACAAAACCAATCACTGTTATTTGGAATCAGTTGCTTTAACGCGTCATCTTCAATGCAGGTTTGGAATCAATTTCAAGACCGGGCAGTCTGACACTGATGACATTGCTTTCCACTTCAACCCTCGAATGGACCAGAATGTGGCCATGAACAGCTTCAGGAACGGAGGATGGGAAAGTGCGGAAAGTGTCTCTGACAACCCCTTTAAAAAGGGAGAAGCTTTTGAGATGTTCACTGTCATCAAATCCGAAGGATATCAGGTATGTGCTTTGAAACACAAAACTCACTGCGCACCCCTAAAAGAAATCTAGGAACTTGTCCTCACACAGGTTGTGTTGTTTTGGATCATCAGATATACGTGAATGGCAAGGAGCTGTACACATTCAAGCACCGTATACCGCTGGAAAAAGTGTCAGCATTAAATATCAATGGAGATGTTTCCGTGAACCTTTTTGGCTTCATACAAGTAAGTTACATTTCCTACAGCTGTGGAAAAATTGCAGCATTACTGAAACTTTGTCAGAATCCAGTGAGAATGACGTGAAAAGTAAAGAGCTTTCTAAATACACTATCTCTGTTCCCTCATTAGAACTGGAGCACATCTTCATTTCCTACAGAAGTTACAACAAAAATCATCAGTTTGGGCAGCTCATGTGGGAAACGTTCCACCGTACAGTCAGAGATCCTGCAGCCAGTCCAAAACCCTGTAAGTGACCGTTCCATTCCAGTGACTTCTGAATGCACAACAAAGTGCAAGCACTTAATGAAACAACAGTGCATGCCCATAGTTTCAGGATTAGGATGATCACTTTTTAAACAATGAAATTCTAAATGTTGCATTTCAGTGAGTTTAAAAACCTGCCAGAAGAATCTAGTCAATATAGGATAATGCCTATTTTCTTGTTCTTACTGCAGAGCCTTCCTTATGTGGGTCCAATTTCAGGAGGACTGAGAGAAGGAATGGCCTTGTACTTGCAGGGAGTTGTTCACACTAATGCTGACTGGTAAAGAATCGTTTTGCTGGATAATTTGGACAAAACCAATCACTGTTATTTGGAATCAGTTGCTTTAACGCGTCATCTTCAATGCAGGTTTGGAATCAATTTCAAGACCGGGCAGTCTGACACTGATGACATTGCTTTCCACTTCAACCCTCGAATGAACCAGAATGTGGCCATGAACAGCTTCAGGAACGGAGGATGGGAAAGTGCGGAAAGTGTCTCTGACAATCCCTTTAAAAAGGGAGAAGCTTTTGAGATGTTCACTGTCATCAAATCCGAAGGATATCAGGTATGTGCTTTGAAACACAAAACTCACCGCGCACCCCTAAAAGAAATCTAGGAACTTGTCCTCACACAGGTTGTGTTGTTTTGGATCATCAGATATACGTGAATGGCAAGGAGCTGTACACATTCAAGCACCGTATACCGCTGGAAAAAGTGTCAGCATTAAATATCAATGGAGATGTTTCCGTGAACCTTTTTGGCTTCATACAAGTAAGTTACATTTCCTACAGCTGTGGAAAAATTGCAGCATTACTGAAACTTTGTCAGAATCCAGTGAGAATGACGTGAAAAGTAAAGAGCTTTCTAAATACACTATCTCTGTTCCCTCATTAGAACTGGAGCACATCTTCATTTCCTACAGAAGTTACAACAAAAATCATCAGTTTGGGCAGCTCACGTGGGGAACGTTCCACCGTACAGTCAGAGATCCTGCAGCCAGTCCAAAACCCTGTAAGTGACCGTTCCATTCCAGTGACTTCTGAATGCACAACAAAGTGCAAGCACTTAATGAAACAACAGTGCATGCCCATAGTTTCAGGATTAGGATGATCACTTTTTAAACAATGAAATTCTAAATGTTGCATTTCAGTGAGTTTAAAAACCTGCCAGAAGAATCTAGTCAATATAGGATAATGCCTATTTTCTTGTTCTTACTGCAGAGCCTTCCTTATGTGGGTCCAATTTCAGGAGGACTGAGAGAAGGAATGGCCTTGTACTTGCAGGGAGTTGTTCACACTAATGCTGACTGGTAAAGAATCGTTTTGCTGGATAATTTGGACAAAACCAATCACTGTTATTTGGAATCAGTTGCTTTAACGCGTCATCTTCAATGCAGGTTTGGAATCAATTTCAAGACCGGGCAGTCTGACACTGATGACATTGCTTTCCACTTCAACCCTCGAATGAACCAGAATGTGGCCATGAACAGCTTCAGGAACGGAGGATGGGAAAGTGCGGAAAGTGTCTCTGACAATCCCTTTAAAAAGGGAGAAGCTTTTGAGATGTTCACTGTCATCAAATCCGAAGGATATCAGGTATGTGCTTTGAAACACAAAACTCACCGCGCACCCCTAAAAGAAATCTAGGAACTTGTCCTCACACAGGTTGTGTTGTTTTGGATCATCAGATATACGTGAATGGCAAGGAGCTGTACACATTCAAGCACCGTATACCGCTGGAAAAAGTGTCAGCATTAAATATCAATGGAGATGTTTCCGTGAACCTTTTTGGCTTCATACAAGTAAGTTACATTTCCTACAGCTGTGGAAAAATTGCAGCATTACTGAAACTTTGTCAGAATCCAGTGAGAATGACGTGAAAAGTAAAGAGCTTTCTAAATACACTCTCTCTGTTCCCTCATTAGAACTGGCGCACATCTTCATTTCCTACAGAAGTTACAACAAAAATCATCAGTTTGGGCAGCTCACGTGGGGAACGTTCCACCGTACAGTCAGAGATCCTGCAGCCAGTCCAAAACCCTGTGAGTGACCGTTCCATTCCAGTGACTTCTGAAATGCACAACAAAGTGCAAGCACTTAATGAAACAACAGTGCATGCCCATAGTTTCAGGATTAGGATGATCACTTTTTAAACAATGAAATTCTAAATGTCGCATTTCAGTGAGTTTAAAAACCTGCCAGAAGAATCTAGTCAATATAGGATAATGCCTAATTTCTTGTTCTTACTGCAGAGCCTTCCTTATGTGGGTCCAATTTCAGGAGGACTGAGAGAAGGAATGGCCTTGTACTTGCAGGGAGTTGTTCACACTAATGCTGACTGGTAAAGAATCGTTTTGCTGGATAATTTGGACAAAACCAATCACTGTTATTTGGAATCAGTTGCTTTAACGCGTCATCTTCAATGCAGGTTTGGAATCAATTTCAAGACCGGGCAGTCTGACACTGATGACATTGCTTTCCACTTCAACTCTCGAATGGACCAGAATGTGGCCATGAACAGCTTCAGGAACGGAGGATGGGAAAGTGCGGAAAGTGTCTCTGACAATCCCTTTAAAAAGGGAGAAGCTTTTGAGATGTTCACTGTCATCAAATCCGAAGGATATCAGGTATGTGCTTTGAAACACAAAACTCACCGCACACCCCTAAAAGAAATCTAGGAACTTGTCCTCACACAGGTTGTGTTGTTTTGGATCATCAGATATACGTGAATGGCAAGGAGCTGTACACATTCAAGCACCGTATACCGCTGGAAAAAGTGTCAGCATTAAATATCAATGGAGATGTTTCCGTGAACCTTTTTGGCTTCATACAAGTAAGTTACATTTCCTACAGCTGTGGAAAAATTGCAGCATTACTGAAACTTTGTCAGAATCCAGTGAGAATGACGTGAAAAGTAAAGAGCTTTCTAAATACACTATCTCTGTTCCCTCATTAGAACTGGAGCACATCTTCATTTCCTACAGAAGTTACAACAAAAATCATCAGTTTGGGCAGCTCACGTGGGGAACGTTCCACCGTACAGTCAGAGATCTTGCAGCCAGTCCAAAACCCTGTGAGTGACCGTTCCATTCCAGTGACTTCTGAATGCACAACAAAGTGCAAGCACTTAATGAAACAACAGTGCATGCCCATAGTTTCAGGATTAGGATGATCACTTTTTAAACAATGAAATTCTAAATGTTGCATTTCATTGAGTTTAAAAACCTGCCAGAAGAATCTAGTCAATATAGGATAATGCCTATTTTCTTGTTCTTACTGCAGAGCCTTCCTTATGTGGGTCCAATTTCAGGAGGACTGAGAGAAGGAATGGCCTTGTACTTGCAGGGAGTTGTTCACACTAATGCTGACTGGTAAAGAATCGTTTTGCTGGATAATTTGGACAAAACCAATCACTGTTATTTGGAATCAGTTGCTTTAACGCGTCATCTTCAATGCAGGTTTGGAATCAATTTCAAGACCGGGCAGTCTGACACTGATGACATTGCTTTCCACTTCAACCCTCGAATGAACCAGAATGTGGCCATGAACAGCTTCAGGAACGGAGGATGGGAAAGTGCGGAAAGTGTCTCTGACAACCCCTTTAAAAAGGGAGAAGCTTTTGAGATGTTCACTGTCATCAAATCCGAAGGATATCAGGTATGTGCTTTGAAACACAAAACTCACTGCGCACCCCTAAAAGAAATCTAGGAACTTGTCCTCACACAGGTTGTGTTGTTTTGGATCATCAGATATACGTGAATGGCAAGGAGCTGTACACATTCAAGCACCGTATACCGCTGGAAAAAGTGTCAGCATTAAATATCAATGGAGATGTTTCCGTGAACCTTTTTGGCTTCATACAAGTAAGTTACATTTCCTACAGCTGTGGAAAAATTGCAGCATTACTGAAACTTTGTCAGAATCCAGTGAGAATGACGTGAAAAGTAAAGAGCTTTCTAAATACACTCTCTCTGTTCCCTCATTAGAACTGGAGCACATCTTCATTTCCTACAGAAGTTACAACAAAAATCATCAGTTTGGGCAGCTCACGTGGGGAACGTTCCACCGTACAGTCAGAGATCCTGCAGCCAGTCCAAAACCCTGTAAGTGACCGTTCCATTCCAGTGACTTCTGAATGCACAACAAAGTGCAAGCACTTAATGAAACAACAGTGCATGCCCATAGTTTCAGGATTAGGATGATCACTTTTTAAACAATGAAATTCTAAATGTCGCATTTCAGTGAGTTTAAAAACCTGCCAGAAGAATCTAGTCAATATAGGATAATGCCTATTTTCTTGTTCTTACTGCAGAGCCTTCCTTATGTGGGTCCAATTTCAGGAGGACTGAGAGAAGGAATGGCCTTGTACTTGCAGGGAGTTGTTCACACTAATGCTGACTGGTAAAGAATCGTTTTGCTGGATAATTTGGACAAAACCAATCACTGTTATTTGGAATCAGTTGCTTTAACGCGTCATCTTCAATGCAGGTTTGGAATCAATTTCAAGACCGGGCAGTCTGACACTGATGACATTGCTTTCCACTTCAACCCTCGAATGAACCAGAATGTGGCCATGAACAGCTTCAGGAACGGAGGATGGGAAAGTGCGGAAAGTGTCTCTGACAACCCCTTTAAAAAGGGAGAAGCTTTTGAGATGTTCACTGTCATCAAATCCGAAGGATATCAGGTATGTGCTTTGAAACACAAAACTCACTGCGCACCCCTAAAAGAAATCTAGGAACTTGTCCTCACACAGGTTGTGTTGTTTTGGATCATCAGATATACGTGAATGGCAAGGAGCTGTACACATTCAAGCACCGTATACCGCTGGAAAAAGTGTCAGCATTAAATATCAATGGAGATGTTTCCGTGAACCTTTTTGGCTTCATACAAGTAAGTTACATTTCCTACAGCTGTGGAAAAATTGCAGCATTACTGAAACTTTGTCAGAATCCAGTGAGAATGACGTGAAAAGTAAAGAGCTTTCTAAATACACTCTCTCTGTTCCCTCATTAGAACTGGAGCACATCTTCATTTCCTACAGAAGTTACAACAAAAATCATCAGTTTGGGCAGCTCACGTGGGGAACGTTCCACCGTACAGTCAGAGATTCTGCAGCCAGTCCAAAACCCTGTAAGTGACCGTTCCATTCCAGTGACTTCTGAATGCACAACAAAGTGCAAGCACTTAATGAAACAACAGTGCATGCCCATAGTTTCAGGATTAGGATGATCACTTTTTAAACAATGAAATTCTAAATGTCCCATTTCAGTGAGTTTAAAAACCTGCCAGAAGAATCTAGTCAATATAGGATAATGCCTATTTTCTTGTTCTTACTGCAGAGCCTTCCTTATGTGGGTCCAATTTCAGGAGGACTGAGAGAAGGAATGGCCTTGTACTTGCAGGGAGTTGTTCACACTAATGCTGACTGGTAAAGAATCGTTTTGCTGGATAATTTGGACAAAACCAATCACTGTTATTTGGAATCAGTTGCTTTAACGCGTCATCTTCAATGCAGGTTTGGAATCAATTTCAAGACCGGGCAGTCTGACACTGATGACATTGCTTTCCACTTCAACTCTCGAATGGACCAGAATGTGGCCATGAACAGCTTCAGGAACGGAGGATGGGAAAGTGCGGAAAGTGTCTCTGACAATCCCTTTAAAAAGGGAGAAGCTTTTGAGATGTTCACTGTCATCAAATCCGAAGGATATCAGGTATGTGCTTTGAAACACAAAACTCACCGCACACCCCTAAAAGAAATCTAGGAACTTGTCCTCACACAGGTTGTGTTGTTTTGGATCATCAGATATACATGAATGGCAAGGAGCTGTACACATTCAAGCACCGTATACCGCTGGAAAAAGTGTCAGCATTAAATATCAATGGAGATGTTTCCGTGAACCTTTTTGGCTTCATACAAGTAAGTTACATTTCCTACAGCTGTGGAAAAATTGCAGCATTACTGAAACTTTGTCAGAATCCAGTGAGAATGACGTGAAAAGTAAAGAGCTTTCTAAATACACTATCTCTGTTCCCTCATTAGAACTGGAGCACATCTTCATTTCCTACAGAAGTTACAACAAAAATCATCAGTTTGGGCAGCTCACGTGGGGAACGTTCCACCGTACAGTCAGAGATCTTGCAGCCAGTCCAAAACCCTGTGAGTGACCGTTCCATTCCAGTGACTTCTGAATGCACAACAAAGTGCAAGCACTTAATGAAACAACAGTGCATGCCCATAGTTTCAGGATTAGGATGATCACTTTTTAAACAATGAAATTCTAAATGTTGCATTTCAGTGAGTTTAAAAACCTGCCAGAAGAATCTAGTCAATATAGGATAATGCCTATTTTCTTGTTCTTACTGCAGAGCCTTCCTTATGTGGGTCCAATTTCAGGAGGACTGAGAGAAGGAATGGCCTTGTACTTGCAGGGAGTTGTTCACACTAATGCTGACTGGTAAAGAATCGTTTTGCTGGATAATTTGGACAAAACCAATCACTGTTATTTGGAATCAGTTGCTTTAACGCGTCATCTTCAATGCAGGTTTGGAATCAATTTCAAGACCGGGCAGTCTGACACTGATGACATTGCTTTCCACTTCAACTCTCGAATGGACCAGAATGTGGCCATGAACAGCTTCAGGAACGGAGGATGGGAAAGTGCGGAAAGTGTCTCTGACAATCCCTTTAAAAAGGGAGAAGCTTTTGAGATGTTCACTGTCATCAAATCCGAAGGATATCAGGTATGTGCTTTGAAACACAAAACTCACTGCGCACCCCTAAAAGAAATCTAGGAACTTGTCCTCACACAGGTTGTGTTGTTTTGGATCATCAGATATACGTGAATGGCAAGGAGCTGTACACATTCAAGCACCGTATACCGCTGGAAAAAGTGTCAGCATTAAATATCAATGGAGATGTTTCTGTGAACCTTTTTGGCTTCATACAAGTAAGTTACATTTCCTACAGCTGTGGAAAAATTGCAGCATTACTGAAACTTTGTCAGAATCCAGTGAGAATGACGTGAAAAGTAAAGAGCTTTCTAAATACACTCTCTCTATTCCCTCATTAGAACTGGAGCACATCTTCATTTCCTACAGAAGTTACAACAAAAATCATCAGTTTGGGCAGCTCACGTGGGGAACGTTCCACCGTACAGTCAGAGATCCTGCAGCCAGTCCAAAACCCTGTGAGTGACCGTTCCATTCCAGTGACTTCTGAATGCACAACAAAGTGCAAGCACTTAATGAAACAACAGTGCATGCCCATAGTTTCAGGATTAGGATGATCACTTTTTAAACAATGAAATTCTAAATGTCGCATTTCAGTGAGTTTAAAAACCTGCCAGAAGAATCTAGTCAATATAGGATAATGCCTATTTTCTTGTTCTTACTGCAGAGCCTTCCTTATGTGGGTCCAATTTCAGGAGGACTGAGAGAAGGAATGGCCTTGTACTTGCAGGGAGTTGTTCACACTAATGCTGACTGGTAAAGAATCGTTTTGCTGGATAATTTGGACAAAACCAATCACTGTTATTTGGAATCAGTTGCTTTAACGCGTCATCTTCAATGCAGGTTTGGAATCAATTTCAAGACCGGGCAGTCTGACACTGATGACATTGCTTTCCACTTCAACTCTCGAATGGACCAGAATGTGGCCATGAACAGCTTCAGGAACGGAGGATGGGAAAGTGCGGAAAGTGTCTCTGACAATCCCTTTAAAAAGGGAGAAGCTTTTGAGATGTTCACTGTCATCAAATCCGAAGGATATCAGGTATGTGCTTTGAAACACAAAACTCACCGCGCACCCCTAAAAGAAATCTAGGAACTTGTCCTCACACAGGTTGTGTTGTTTTGGATCATCAGATATACGTGAATGGCAAGGAGCTGTACACATTCAAGCACCGTATACCGCTGGAAAAAGTGTCAGCATTAAATATCAATGGAGATGTTTCCGTGAACCTTTTTGGCTTCATACAAGTAAGTTACATTTCCTACAGCTGTGGAAAAATTGCAGCATTACTGAAACTTTGTCAGAATCCAGTGAGAATGACGTGAAAAGTAAAGAGCTTTCTAAATACACTATCTCTGTTCCCTCATTAGAACTGGAGCACATCTTCATTTCCTACAGAAGTTACAACAAAAATCATCAGTTTGGGCAGCTCACGTGGGGAACGTTCCACCGTACAGTCAGAGATCTTGCAGCCAGTCCAAAACCCTGTGAGTGACCGTTCCATTCCAGTGACTTCTGAATGCACAACAAAGTGCAAGCACTTAATGAAACAACAGTGCATGCCCATAGTTTCAGGATTAGGATGATCACTTTTTAAACAATGAAATTCTAAATGTCGCATTTCAGTGAGTTTAAAAACCTGCCAGAAGAATCTAGTCAATATAGGATAATGCCTATTTTCTTGTTCTTACTGCAGAGCCTTCCTTATGTGGGTCCAATTTCAGGAGGACTGAGAGAAGGAATGGCCTTGTACTTGCAGGGAGTTGTTCACACTAATGCTGACTGGTAAAGAATCGTTTTGCTGGATAATTTGGACAAAACCAATCACTGTTATTTGGAATCAGTTGCTTTAACGCGTCATCTTCAATGCAGGTTTGGAATCAATTTCAAGACCGGGCAGTCTGACACTGATGACATTGCTTTCCACTTCAACTCTCGAATGGACCAGAATGTGGCCATGAACAGCTTCAGGAACGGAGGATGGGAAAGTGCGGAAAGTGTCTCTGACAATCCCTTTAAAAAGGGAGAAGCTTTTGAGATGTTCACTGTCATCAAATCCGAAGGATATCAGGTATGTGCTTTGAAACACAAAACTCACTGCGCACCCCTAAAAGAAATCTAGGAACTTGTCCTCACACAGGTTGTGTTGTTTTGGATCATCAGATATACGTGAATGGCAAGGAGCTGTACACATTCAAGCACCGTATACCGCTGGAAAAAGTGTCAGCATTAAATATCAATGGAGATGTTTCCGTGAACCTTTTTGGCTTCATACAAGTAAGTTAATTTTTCATCAGCTGATACAATATTGCAGAATTAATGATAATGTGTCAGAATCCAGTAAGAATGATCTGGAACGTAAAGAGCTTTCTTAAAACACTCTCTCTTTAGGACTGGAGTACATCCTCATTTGTTACTAAAGTCAAGTCTAAAATCATCAGTTTGGGCAGCTCACGTAGTGAATGTTCCACCGTACAGTCAGAGATCTTGCAGCAAGTCCAAAACCCTGTGAGTGACTGTTCTATTTAAATGACTTCTGAATGCAAAAAAAAAAAAATTCAAACACTTAAATAAGCACCAGTGCATGAGAATTGTTTCACCCAAGAGCAATTGTCTCACCATAGTTTCAGGATTATGGAGACCACTTTAAACATCAATTAAATTCTAAATGTCCCTTTTCAGTGAGTTAAAAAATCTGCCATTGGAGAATCTATTAAATATAGGATAATGCCTACTTTCTTGTTCTTACTGCAGAGACTTCCTTATGTGGGCCCAATTTCAGGAGGACTGAGAGAAGGAATGGCCTTGTACTTGCAGGGAGTTGTTCCTATTAATGCTGACCGGTAAGCAATTATTTATTTGGCCTCGGGTATGCAACAAAATATAAAATGAATGCAATACTACAGTTCAGTCAGGGATAGACCACATCCTCAGATATGCACCAACTTAGGGTTAGGTAATGAGGTCTACTTCCTTGAGGAGTTTCCTCCAACCTTGATCAAACCGACCTGCCTGTAACTTTCCAGTAGTCCTGAAGACTGTGATTAGCTTGTTCAGGTGTGTTTGTTTAGGGTTGGAGCTATACTCTGCTGTAAAGTGGATCATCGAGGGCCTAAGTCGAGAACCCGTGAGGTAGAGAGATGAGTCATTATCTGAATTTGGTTCATTTAATATTTCTCAACTTCCATGTAGGTTTAGAATAAATTTCAAGACCGGGCAGTCTGACACTGATGACACTGCTTTCCACTTCAACCCTCGAATGAACCAGAATGTGGCCATGAACAGCTTCAGGAACGGAGGATGGGAAAGTGCGGAAAGTGTCTCTGACAACCCCTTTAAAAAGGGAGAAGCTTTTGAGATGTTCACTGTCATCAAATCCGAAGGATATCAGGTATGTGCTTTGAAACACAAAACTCACTGCGCACCCCTAAAAGAAATCTAGGAACTTGTCCTCACACAGGTTGTGTTGTTTTGGATCATCAGATATACGTGAATGGCAAGGAGCTGTACACATTCAAGCACCGTATACCGCTGGAAAAAGTGTCAGCATTAAATATCAATGGAGATGTTTCCGTGAAACTTTTTGGCTTCATACAAGTAAGTTACTTTTTCATCAGCTGATATAATATTGCAGAATGAATGATACTGTGTCGGAATCCAGTAAGAATGAAGTGGAAAGTAAAGAGCTTTCTAAATACACTCTCTCTTTAGGACTGGAGTACATCCTCATTTGTTACTAAAGTCAAGTCAAAAATCATCAGTTTGGGCAGCTCACGTGGGGAACGCTCCACCGTACAGTCAGAGATCTTGCAGCCAGTCCAAAACCCTGTGAGTGACCGTTCCATTCCAGTGACTTCTGAATGCACAACAAAGTGAAAACTCTTAAAGTGATAGTTCACCCGAAAATTATGGCATTTACTCACACTCATGTCATTCGATTTGGACTGATGCCTATTTTCTTGTGTTTACTGCAGAGCCTTCCTTATGTGGGCCCAATTTCAGGAGGACTGAGAGAAGGAATGGCCTTATACGTGCAGGGAGTCGTTCCTACTAATGCTGACCGGTAAGTGACAATTCCACTAGTAGTGTATGCAACCAATCCTCAGATATGCACCGAATGTGTTAGGTATCACCAAACACCACACGATAAGATACGGATTGCAATAAATAGACATAACACAATATATGTCCATGCATCACAATTTTATAATAATATTGATACCTCACCAAACATGCAAGAGAGGCCCAACCCTGCACTAAACATTAAATAATATGCGATCTATTGTAGTTCTTACAATGTAGACTAATCTCTGCAATCTCATTAGGTGGATGAGACGAATCATTATTTAGATTCAGATAATTTAACATACATTAACTTCCATGCAGGTTTTCAATCAATTTCAAGACTGGGCCTACTGACAAGCATGACACTGCTTTCCATTTTAATCCTCGAATGGGTTCAAAGGTGGTCATGAACAGCTTAACCAATGGAAAATGGGGAGCTGAGGAAAGTGTCTCTGACAACCCCTTTAAAAAGGGAGAAGATTTTGAGATGTTCTTTGTCATCAAATCAGAAGGATATCAGGTATTTGTTTTGTGATTTTCACAGCCCCCTGAAAGAAAGCTCACATCTAGTTAAAGCTGCCGTCGGCAAGATTTTTTTTATCATATTCACTGAAACCGACACTATGGTCCGACAGAACAACATTAATCAGAAGGTTTTAGAAAAAACCCTGCGCTTCTACCTCCACCTAGAGCCTGTTATTTGTTTTGCAAAAATCCACCGCTCCCGGTTCTTCTGGTCCAATCAGCGTTAAGGCTGTGTAAGATCTGACTGTCAATCACAGTTCGTGCACACGCCACAGATCCCCCCTCCCCTCTCGCGCACGTTACAATATTACATGCACACGCCTGAAGTTCGCAGGTGTGTTGGATTGTACGAAGCATGATGACAGAGAGAAAATCTATTAACAAGCTTCCAATTCCTCGGTTAACAACCAGAGCTAGGAGGTCCAAAACAACCAAGGAAAAGAAAATGATGCTTCGATGCTGAAGAGACGGGTGCGTTCACAGAAGATCTGGTGCACACGCACTGACGAGCACAAACTCGATGGTAGTGGGGGAGGGGCATGAGAGTTGTAAACATTCAAAATTTTGGCTAAGTCCCCTCAATCTGCCAGACTTGCCGACTGCAGCTTTAATACAAACTAATTATCATATATCCATGCATGAACAAACAATTAGGCTAACTCATATTTTAAATACTGTTTTTGCAACTGCCAAATGACGATATGCTCATAAGAAGCAAAGCTAATATTTATTAAAATGCTACCTAAATCTTAAAGCCTGGTTTTGGTGTGTCAGGTACAAATAAAAGGCCAACAGCACAGCATGTTTAAGCACCGCATCCCTTTGGAAAAAGTTACTACAATACACATTCATGGGAAAGTCACCATCAGCTTCCTTGGTTTTGTCATGGTGAGTGATACCAGCCCGCTTGTTCTTTATATACAATATACTAAAAATACAAATATAAAAATGCTGAATTGCATAATCTGTCTTGTATTTCTGTCAGGACCACTATCGTCAAATTCGATTGACAGTTAGGATTGGCGGTATGGTTCTGTTCTGGGCGAGAACTCCCTGCGCATCCATGCAGCCTAGCCTAGATAAGAGCAGCAATAACCCTACTTAGGGTGAACAGAACAGAACCAACATGAATATATGCAGATCATTAATTCAAGATTTTAAAGTACAACATAATTCGAGAATTTGTTCTGATTCAAGGGGAATCAGAATGCCAAATCCTGACTGACGGGAGGAGGAGGGTAATCAGCTCCTGAGAAACGCGATAGCTGCTGATAATACTGAAAGAGCTTATATATATGTATGCAGTGATAGGCGTCGTATTCCTATAGGTAGACGTGGATCAGCTGAGAGTCAGCTGATGCCAGCTTGACTAACGTGACCTGCCAGAACTGACGCTACGCTTGATTTAATTCAATATAACAGCTGAAACTTATATAAACCTTCTTTGTTTTTACAGGGTATGTGAACAGGAGCATTTCTCTGGCTGCATTTCAAGAGAATAATTTTTAAATCCTGCATGTCCCCATCTTGATATTCACTCATCAAGTAAATCATTGATTTAAATCTGATCCATTACCACAAATCAAGGTTACTGCTTATATTGCAATGTAAGCAAATAAATCAGATTTTCTTAAACCACAATGCTCTAATGTTGCGAGTTTTGTGTCACAATATGAAACACATTTTAGCTCTGTCACCATATGGACATATAGACACTTGTAATGCATTATATTTATTGCAGGGTTTTTCTTTGAATTTTAAGAGAACTGAAGTCTAATGACAATGTGAGTTGGTTTTTATGCAAACTCAATGACTGCTTTTGGCAAACCATCCTTAAAGTAAAACATCTTCCTAACTGCACGTTTCACACAGTGACACGGTGTCCAAAACAACTGAAAACTGACACTTGGAGAGTTTTACATAAATGGCCACAAGGTGGGACTCTTTCCACAGTCTTACAGACAGTGAACGGAGATCGTACACCCTTGACACCAGTAGGCTTTTGTCTGAAAGCATTAATGAACTGAGTACAATGTGCTTATTGTTAGTATTACCCACTATAGCTATCATTACCAAAATACAAAGAAAGAGTGATTAATGATTATCCTAGAAATATGTCACTACATCAGAGTATAAGTGTGAGCCAAGTAAATTAACTATATTGTATCTTTTAAGATTAGTGTTGCTGACAGATGAATCCACATTGAAAGAATTTGATCTGGTCCTTAAGTACAGTATGTGTTCTCTCTCTGGAGTAATAGTTATTGTAGAGTGGTATATAAGTGAATACAATTACAACGCAAGGTCCCTTTAAAAAAACTGATTTTAAAAGTACATTTTCACATACAGTACTTAAAAAAAACAACACTGAACATTATAATAATAGGCCTATACTTTAAAATAACATAATTAAGTGTGAACTGAAAGTAATGTTTTTAGACACTTGATTGCATGTTATTGACAATTAAATGAAAATGTACTATAGTTTATATTAAATGCAATTAGCAAGGTGTTTTTTAGGACTTTTGTACATATTTATATGTAAATTCATAATTGCTTCTAGTCTTTGAAATAGGGTTAAAGTGTACTGTTGAATGTACTGACAAGCATTTATGGTAAACTACTTTACTTTTCTATTGATACTTTTGTGTCATGTATTTGAATTGTATTTTGTTGCAATTTAGTACATTTAAAATATACACTCACCAAAAGGATTATTAGGAACACCATACTAATACTGTGTTTGACCCCCTTTCGCCTTCAGAACTGCCTTAATTCTACGTGGCATTGATTCAACAAGGTGCTGAAAGCATTCTTTAGAAATGTTGGCCCATATTGATAGGATAGCATCTTGCAGTTGATGGAGATTTGTGGGATGCACATCCAGGGCACGAAGCTCCCGTTCCACCACATCCCAAAGATGCTCTATTGGGTTGAGATCTGGTGACTGTGGGGGCCATTTTAGTACAGTGAACTCATTGTCATGTTCAAGAAACCAATTTGAATTGATTAGAGCTTTGTGACATGGTGCATTATCCTGCTGGAAGTAGCCATCAGAGGATGGGTACATGGTGGTCATAAAGGGATGGACATGGTCAGAAACAATGCTCAGGTAGGCCATGGCATTTAAACGATGCCCAATTGGCACTAAGGGGCCTAAAGTGTGCCAAGAAAACATCCCCCACACCATTACACCACCACCACCAGCCTGCACAGTGGTAACAAGGCATGATGGATCCATGTTCTCATTCTGTTTACGCCAAATTCTGACTCTACCATCTGAATGTCTCAACAGAAATCGAGACTCATCAGACCAGGCAACATTTTTCCAGTCTTCAACTGTCCAATTTTGGTGAGCTTGTGCAAATTGTAGCCTCTTTTTCCTATTTGTAGTGGAGATGAGTGGTACCCGGTGGGGTCTTCTGCTGTTGTAGCCCATCCGCCTCAAGGTTGTGCGTGTTGTGGCTTCACAAATGCTTTGCTGCATACCTCGGTTGTAACGAGTGGTTATTTCAGTCAAAGTTGCTCTTCTATCAGCTTGAATCAGTCGGCCCATTCTCCTCTGACCTCTAGCATCAACAAGGCATTTTCGCCCACAGGACTGCCGCATACTGGATGTTTTTCCCTTTTCACACCATTCTTTGTAAACCCTAGAAATGGTTGTGCGTGAAAATCCCAGTAACTGAGCAGATTGTGAAATACTCAGACCGGCCCGTCTGGCACCAACAACCATGCCATGCTCAAAATTGCTTAAATCACCTTTCTTTCCCATTCTGACATTCAGTTTGGAGTTCAGGAGATTGTCTTGACCAGGACCACACCCCTAAATGCATTGAAGCAACTGCCATGTGATTGGTTGATTAGATAATTGCATTAATGAGAAATTGAACAGGTGTTCCTAATAATCCTTTAGGTGAGTGTATTTACTGTAAATGTAATATTGAAGAACACACTACAGTTAAAGGTACACTAAATAACTACATTGAAACAAAACTGCATGCATTTTGCAGAAGAACATGGTTCTTTCTCATAACTTAAAGAAGAGATGGAGATTATACTACTGCTCATAAAACATTTAGGCTTCAGAGATATAACCAGTTTAGATGGAAAGGATCTCAAGCTGACTAGCTGAAGACGCTACTGTAGTGTTATCAACCATAATGAAACGACCCTTCACAATAGATGCTTTACAGTACCTTACTCCCCTGTAGAGTAATAAAAACACATCAATTACAACCTTTCAAATCGCTCAAATCTCGCCACACCGAAAAGCCAAGCTAATGTTGATTCTTGTTTTATTACGAGCTCTGTCTCGTTCTCTTTTCTCCAGCAGACTCTCTGCCAGACTTGTTTAAAACGAGTGATTCCCCGGAGAAACCATTGCGTCAGGTCTAAAATATAAACACTTATAAGTGTACTTCTTTAAAGTCCAACAAAAGATTATTAAAACAAAGATACTTTAAAGTAAACATGAAAGAGTGCTCTTTAAGGCACCCTTAAGTAGGGGTCGACGGATTAATCGGTCGGACGATTAATCGGTCGGACGATTAATCGGCCGATTTTTTGCATTTTTTTACATAATCGGCATCGGCCAATATCCAGTATATCAAGCCGATTATTAGACGGGCGCATTTGTGGGCAGCCTAGTGTTGTTGTTGTGGAACACGTAGGCACGCTGCACCTAGAGCAGGGGTGGGCAAACTTTTTGGCTCAAGGGCCACACTGGGTTTTAAAATTTGACAGAGGGCCGGCCCAGTAGCAGATTATGAAACACGATCTCATGAAAGTGCGTATCTATACCACAAATTGTATTTCTCGTGCCATTTATACGCCAAAAATGTTTTTTGCGTGCATATGCTACGCACTGTAAACCCCTTGGTTAGGATTAGGGGTGCGGAGTGCGTGCCTATTACACGCCATAAAGTGCGTATCATACGCACGCGAAAACTGCGTATCATAAGCACTACAAATACAATTCGTGGTATTTGCACTTTCATGAGATCGGGCTGAGCAAACACATTTACGTTATGGCAACGTCTGCGTGAAATTCAACAACTGAGAGACGACATTCTGACAATACATTTTTTTTATGCTAGATATCCCCCATTTAGCATGTTATGTTTTGAGGTTAATTTTTAATTAGTCAGATGTTAAATAATTATAGCCTATACTTTTTAAATATTGTTTATCCTTATTATTATTTAATGGGCCTAACAGTAAATTAGAAACAAAACACCTGCAAGTGTACACTTAGAAGAGTAAAAATGTTAAAACGTTAATTCAACTTTATTAAAACTGCATATAGCAATCAATTTGCACTTCCAAAAGTCATACATTTGTGGAAAAAAACTAAATAAATGCATATACAAATTCATTTTAAGTATAATAAAATAAAACATATAAAGCAAAAGCATATCAGAACATTTCATGAACAAAACCGGGTTCTGTACATGGCAGACAGGGGAGCGTAGCCGAAAGCCGGGCGATAAAGGTCGGTAAACGGAATCAGTCAGGAAAGATACATCCACAAATCCAGAGGAGCAAAGAAACTAAATACCAGACAAACCAAAGGAAAAACTAAACAGGTGTGCAAGCGGTTACCAAACTTTTTTTTTCTCTGTGAGTTGCCAAAAAAGGAAAAAACATTAACGTGCAACAATGCCCTTAAGTCGCTGTCTGTTTGGTTTCCATGGTGACGCGTCATTGCTTGTTACGTGACACACCGCAGCCACAACAGCGCTGAATGAATGATGATCTGCTTTTATGTCATTTTTCCTTTTTTACATTTGTTAGCTATGGCATGAAATATCTGATATTCCGATTGTCAAATATATGCAACGCAATATATATATATATATATATATATATATATATATATATATATATATATATATATATATATATATATATATAACGCAAAGTATTGCAAGAAAAAGGCAAAATGAATGCGATCTTAAGACATTTTTTTAAATACTCGACGGGCCGGATTAAACAGCCTAACGGGCCGTAGTTTGCCCACCCCTGGCCTAGAGTCATTCTCCAGCAGAGTGAGCAGACCTCATCCAGTGCCTAAGGAAGGAGCTAAGTTCCTTGGAGAAAACTCCTTTATATTTAATTAAAACCTTTTGATATGTTACTGCCAACTTCGAGAAAAAATATGAATAGGCGACATGACGTTCGGCTACTTTGGATATTGATAGCGTAGTGGAGGTTGCATTAGCACAGCAGAAGGGTTGCTATCATGTCAAAATAAGTAAGCAAGAATTTTGCAATTACAGACAGAGAATCTGATACTTTTATTTGTTCTGTTTGAGTGTCTTATATTTGAGAGGGTTGTCACTCAATGCAGAGAAATAATAAAAAAGTGACCAACGCACTATAGGTTAGTGAAGGACTGGCTTTGCTAGCGTCGTCGCTAGGGTTGGGTAGCTACAGACAGACCCGGTGCTAATACTGCACTGGTGCCTTAACGACCGAATTTACCGGACCGAATCAATGCGGATTTCTGTGCTTCATTTCGGTGCTACTGTTATGCCTGTGCTTCTCTTGGATGCTCTGAAAACGGACGTTAGAAACGTGACGCTAGTCAGCAGTTAACTTTAGCATACTGTTAGCTAGTAATAGCTGGATTAAACACGGTTAAAATGCTGGCCATGTAATGTGTGACTGAATTTCACTGTAGACTAGGGGAACGGTACATGTATTCGTATTGAACCGAGACGGTACGGGCGTCACGGTTCGGTGTATAAATTTACACGGAGAATACATGGTATAAAAATAAATAAAACTTGCGTGCAAATTAATTCATGTAATGCGGAACTACTGTTAGATACGCAGGTTCTTTGGGGACACCTAATCTGTAGCTCCGCCTTAGCTCTGAAGCAGGCTGCGATGTAAAGATTGCAATGCTGGAATATGGTGTGTGTGTGTGTGTGTAAGAGAGAGAGGGAGAGGGAGAGAGGGGCGCGGGCGCGATCGAAAAGTCGCGTGTGTTTAAAGTCGCAAAGTGTTTACTTATATTTGTGTGTGTGTGTGTGTGTGTGTGTGTTAGGGCTGTCAAAATTGCTCAAAAATGACGTTCGAATATTCCCTCTAAAAAACACACGAATATTCGAACTATTCGAACATCTGTTTGCGCATTTTGTCAATGACGCGCATTACGTCAATAACAGGACAAATTAAAGAGACATAACTACTTGTATAGGTAGTTAATTTAAGTTTAAACATATTTGACAATGTATTACCAACACAAAACCAAGTAAATAAACTAATGGCCAAGACCGCAGACCTCAGTCTCGCTCACTCCAACTCTCTCCCTCGCGCGCACGCTCTCTCTGCGCATAACGGTTTAAATTAACAACAACAATAAGCACATGTTGAGTGCTGATCAAGAGTTTTGTGCAAGCAATTTAAGGTCGCGACTCTTGTCCCAAATATAGCAGGCTTCATTCAGTGATTGAAACAAATGTATTAACATTAATTTAAGTTTTACAGTATAGAACCGACATTGAAAGCTCCGAGCGAGCTGTGCTGTGGTAAACATGGAACTTTTCTGTTTAATGTTAAATAAAATGAGGCACACAATTCCGAGAAATGTGACAACAAAGAACTTTTACCCTGAGTTCATAAAAAATAAAGTGCTATTAAAAAAGAAAAAGGCTACTTACATACTTGGTGCTTGTATTAAAAAAAGGAAAAAAAAGAAATAAATTATTGTCATTATGCCATGCTTGGGTGCACATTTTCGAGATGTGACCTCATGTTGCTAGTGGTCGAATGGTATGCTAGCTGTATCTTACATAGCTTGCATACTACTTTATCTCGCGGCTCCACAATTTTACCTTCTATACCGACCAAAATCCAAAGTAGGCTAGCCTACTTCCAGACATGGCTTTTTAGATTTTGGGGGGTTAAAATCACTTTCTCTGCTGCGGTCGAGTTGGGCTCTGGATTTTCTGCCATCTTCCATATGTCAACTTTCAGCAGTGACGCTGTGCTAGACAGTGCGACTCGTGTACCTGTCCCTGCGCCTCACGGCAGCGCGCCCACTCGCAAAGCAGACAGCCGCACGGCCCGCGCCTCTGCTTCCGCGGGCGTGTTTTTCCATATTCGAAATTCACATTCGAATATTAATTTTCACGTTCGAATTTCTGTTTTTTAAAACTATTCGAATATATATTCGAATTTAGAATATTCGTTGACAGCCCTAGTGTGTGTGTGTGTGTGTGTGTGTGTGTGTGTGTGAGGCGCGGATGCGATCGAACAGTGGAAACATAAAAACATACTCCGTAATTTTTTTTATACAAGACATCATTCAAACTGCAAAGTGTTTAAGTTACTGTTAATTAAAATGAAGGAAAACAAATATATTAATCTGAAATGTAGCAAATTAATTTTCAATTCATTCAGGTACAATCACCAAACATATCTCAAAGTCACAACAAGTGCAGATTGGTCAAGTGTTCAATAAATGTTTTTGTTGAGAAATCTTGTCTATCTTAAGTAATTATTTGTGTTACATTTTATCTTTCAAATAGAGGTTAAAAACAAGCACATAATCGGCCAAATATCGGGCAAAATAAATCGGCAGCATTAATCAGCCATCGGCCGACCCGGATTTCAAAAGATCGGCATCGGCCTGAAAAAACCCATATCGGTCGACCTCTACCCTTAAGTAGCCCTTTATTTCATTAATACTCTGCAATACAATACACTCATTAAGGCTAAATATTATCAAAGCAATCTTTATGAAGAAAGATAAGATATATGGTAGTGAAACCACAGTGGTCCGCATTACCTCTCACGTGTTATCACTCTGATCTTTTGTCCTGTGATTTCTTACTCTCTCTTGGGCTTCCTCTAATGTGATGATATCTATGCCCTGTGAAAACTATTATCTCGGTGTTGCACAGCTAGGAGAGTGGATCATTAGTAATCAGTTTCTTCATGAAGAAAGAGCTCTGCTGATACCAGGATAGATGCAGGGTAAGTCCACTGATTAGAGACAGTGGAAAAACACTCTGGTGTTGCAATACTGAATCAGCCCACTAGGGCAGTACAGTAGCCGTGACTGTGGCGTATCTGTGAAGATGATGTAACGAGTCTGCAGTAAATCCACACCAAGTGCAAGTCTCATTATAAATCTGATGTCTGCGCCCTCAACGGCCTGAGACGCTGCAAACTTTTCACCTCATAAATTAGACTCGAGATAAGTGGTTCAATACCTGCCCTCCTGCTTAGAGACTGTAAGATGGTGTTTAGCCTGTCTGAGCCACTCCACTGAATAGGCCCCACTGGCAAGAGTTTGATTTACAGAGATCTGTTAGAGAGTGCAGAAACGTCCTTAGTGAATGAGAAATACAACGGCTGCATCCGAAATCGCATACTTCCCCACTATATAGTAGGTGAAAAACAGTATTTGACAAAAGAAGTATGTCTGAATTCACAGCACTCATAAAAGAGTAGGCAATAAGAACCCGGATGATCTACAGCTTCCGATGAGATTCTGAAGTGTGGATAAGATGGACACTTCACTGTCCCATGAGGCCACGGGAGAGGATTTGTGAATGACAGTCAAGCGACACAACTGATGCTGGAAGGTCACATGATAATGACTAATGTACGTCCAGATTACTTTCATAGGCTACTATATAGAACATACTTTTTAGTGGCCGCAACTAGGGATGCCCCGATACGATACCAGCGATACCAAGTTCATGTACTCATAAAAATGCCCCGATACCAACAACCGATACCATGCAGCGTGTGTACATGTGTCCAGACAAAGAAGCAATGACAACAGAGAGTATATAATGGGGATAAAAAAAAGAAGGCTGTCTATTAAATAAATATAGGAACACCTATAGCTGTGGTGCACGAGCTCATAAGAGAAAAACGCGAGCGCGCAGCGGCAGACGCGCGAGCTGGTCGAGCACATCACTTTTTTTACAGAAGTCAGTGGAAAGTTTGTAATTCGGTCGGATGTCAATGGCAAAGAAAGTAAAACGAGACATGTAGCTTATTAACGTTAACTGACGAGAGTGAGTGAGAGAGAGAGGGGGGGAGAGAGAGAGGGGGGGAGAGAGAGAGAGGGGGGGGGGGGGGGAGAGAGAGAGGGGGGGAGAGAGAGAGGGGGGGAGAGAGAGAGGGGGGGGGGGGGAGAGAGGGGGGGGGAGAGAGAGGGGGGGGAGAATGCTCTTGATTGCTCATCGTTCACTCAGCACGTGTTATTTTGATTAAAACTAAAGTGTATGTAAGTAAAACATGAACTGTTACCTGATGTATGTATAATGAGTGATTCCCTACATCATTACTTACAGGCCTTGTGCAGTTCAAGAAGTTCAATGAACGTAAACATCCAAAGAGCGCGCCCTGGTTACTGAATTGAATTGTCTTTCAGGTCTTGCGCTTGTACGGACGAATTCCCACAAAATTATGTAAAAACGTCTGTCTTGGCGAGTATCCTAGTAAACAAAGTCGGCTTTATCCAGGGGCGTGTCTAGTGGGAGGCTGTGGGAGGCGTCGGTGCGTTCGGTCTTAAAGGGGCAGTAGTCTAATAAACCTGCTGCTGTGTTTTAATCAAACAAAGGACAAAGAAATTACTCACTGCTCTTGACTTAATAGGCTACCTTTTGTAACTTTACAAAAATATCCATTTATATTTCATTTGTACAGTAATGAATATGCAGTGTTTTTATTTTTTTATTTTTTTACATTTTATTGATTACTGTAGTTTTTGTTTTAGTATCAAAATTGACAAAGGAGAGTTAGTAGATTAACGTTGGAGGATTAGAACTTGAAAAACGGAGTGTATTGACGTCTTTCCGCGGTTAAAACAACATTCCTTCTGATGTTCATTCATGTTAATTTGATGCTATAAATTAACTAGAAGTTAGAGATGATCGGTTCACGAGTAGCTGAGGCTCTACAGCGATCTGCCACAACACATTAAAGAGCCACAAAAGGGTATTGTTTAAATTTCTTAAAAAAATGACCAAATTTGAAAGTTGAGACTTTGTTTCATTTCAAAAGTAAGCTGGTCTGTCCTGTCTGTCAGCGTGTGTGTCCTCTCTGCTCCACGATGTACTGTATATTTCACTGTGTGAGAACATGCCCAGATAGTACACATACGTCTGCAAGATGTCTGTTAAAGATCACTTCATCTGGAAAGCATCTGCTGTTTACTAACATCTGATAGACATCTTTAAGATGTCAGTTTAACATACATTCTAAATCGTTACATCTTTAAGACATTTTCTAAATGTCTATTTGACATCTGAAAGGAAACGTCCTATAGACGTATTGCAGATGACCAAACACTCTAAAAAATACATCATCCAGATGTAAACACGCACATCAAATAGACGTCTCCGTGATGTACGTGTGCTATCTGGGTGGTGTGGCGTGTGACTCGTGGCTAGCGGACACAGCAACAGTAACTAAAGGGGGCGGGTCTTTGCGAACGGTCAATTTGAATAAAGCATTGATATTTCACTTGTGTCTAAACATTTGTACCACTGACCCAATCCTCAGCACTGAGCCCTGCTGGAGCAGCTCTAATGTGCTGTACTATTAAATGAAAGATAAAATATGATAGAATGAAGAGTGAAAGTAACAGAAGCTCATACAATGCATTTTAGCAGGCTTAATTAAGCATGAACATAACTTAAGGAAATAAATATTTGATGAACAAATTAAGCCAACTAATATGATTTATATTATTTTGGTTTCTCTATACCAATACATTTAAAAATTACAAATGCAGTGAAAATACAGGTATCGGTTACGGTATGGGTATCGGACTCGTTCTGGAAAAAGTGGTGTCGGAGCATCCCCAGTCGCAAGCCTCTACAATGCGAGTAAATGTAAATCACTTGCATATGCGATTAAATCTTCACTCTGGGCGACTAAATAATGTCTATCTTCAGCCATTGGCTAATAAATTCTTAGATTTTTTTTCTTTTTTTTTCTTTTTTCTCACAGACATGCAAAGAGAGAGAGAGTGAGAGAGAGTGAGAGAGAGTCTTACATACCACACAGAATCGACACGCTACATGTAAACGATAGCCTATTCTTTGTTGTATTTTCATGTCAAAATAATGCAGTTCATTTGGAATTATTCGGCTTTTAAGAACAAGCAGAAGATATGCCGGTTTCTCTGGTAGTGGGCGGAACTAATGCGCTAACGGCTAAATCTCATTGGCTGGAGCTCGTCTATTACCGTCCCTGTTTTGATTTCAGCAAATCAGTTCAAGCGAACGCTGACAACGTGATTAATATTCATGAACCCAGCAGCTCATCAATCCTCAGTGCGTTGTATATTGTTATTAGTAGTAGAATTAGCATTAATCTTTTAATAATAATTACTATTATCTTGTTTTTTTACAGAAACACTGAATGACCAGCATTATCTTAAGCACCACCACCAGTCCTAAGTTAAAGAGGAGGTATAATGCTCTTCCACACGATGTAAAATCAGTCTCTGATGTCCCCAGAGTGTGTGTGTGAAGTTTTAGCTCAAAATACCCCACAGATATTTTTATATAGCATGTTAAAGTTGTCACTGCATTAGTTACTGCATTAACTTGAACTAATGGGACCTTACTGTAAAGTGTTGATAAAAACGTAGTCAAAAGTGCTGTTCGTTGTTAGTTGATGATACATAATGCATTAACTAATGTTACAGTTTTTTCCAATTGCAAACTAGGCTGGTTTTATCAAAATACTGAACACAATTCACAAAACCACACACCCAAACTGCAAAATGAAGCACTGCAACCAAAACTACATACAGCATTATCAAAATCAAACTTTTGCACGAAATGGCACTTCATTCATATTAGCAGATTTTTGTCTAACCAACTTCACACTGTTGGGCGTAATGAAGAGCACTCTCATCTTTATGCTTCGCCATAATACTAATTATAGTTCAAATTGTAGACAATTCTTCTGATTGTTCACATGCACAGAAATATTTGCAGATACACACACATGCTGTTGAAACAGGTCAGTGCAACATATGCACAGCAGAAATATTTACACTAGCCTGGAAATCCAGATCTAAATCTGAAAGATTAATGGTCTGGCGTCGACTAATGAAGCTCGGCCAGATCGAGGGGCGGCACCAAGCGTGCATTTGAAAATCTCACTGCACACAATTGGATAACACTACGACCAATCACAACAAGTTATCGCTTAGCTAGCAGCGGAGTTAACTGGTAGATTAGACTCTCGCCGTATCCGGTCGGCAAAACAGCAGAAATGCCCTTCTTGCAAAGGAAGGATTCGAGCGGCGTCTTCTGTTCCTCTTTTAGATAAAAAGCCAAGTCTAACTCGTTCATTGTAGCGGCCAAAGCCGTTTCAAACAACTGGTGTTCATCCATAGCCATCTTGCAGTGTTTACTAATGACTTCGACGTCACAGCGCTGTTGTCATCTCGCCTCTGGCCCGCCTATATCAGATAACCCGATGTGATTGGTGCAGCTCGCCTCTGGCCCGCCTATATCAGATAACCCGCTGTGATTGGTGCAGCTCGCCTCTGGCCCGCCTATATCAGATAACCCGCTGTGATCGGTGCAGCTCGCCTCTGGCCCGCCTATATCAGATAACCCGATGTGATTGGTGCAGCTCGCCTCTGGCCCGCCTATATCAGATAACCCGATGTGATTGGTGCAGCTCTCCTCTGGCCCGCCTATATCAGATAACCCGATGTGATTGGTGCAACTCGCCTCTGGCCCGCCTATATCAGATAACCCGATGTGATTGGTGCAGCTCGCCTCTGGCCCGCCTATATCAGATAACCCGATGTGATTGGTGCAACTCGCCTCTGGCCCGCCTATATCAGATAACCCGATGTGATTGGTGCAGCTCGCCTCTGGCCCGCCTATATCAGATAACCCGATGTGATTGGTGCAGCTCGCCTCTGGCCCGCCTATATCAGATAACCCGATGTGATTGGTGCAGCTCGCCTCTAGCCCGCCTATATCAGATAACCCGATGTGATTGGTGCAGCTCGCCTCTGGCCCGCCTATATCAGATAACCCGATGTGATTGGTGCAGCTCGCCTCTGGCCCGCCTATATCAGATAACCCGATGTGATTGGTGCAACTCGGATACAGGGGCATATTTAATGAGCATCATTCTCGACGCCAGAGTAACTCGCTGAGCAAATTCAACTTGTGTCTTGTGAGATCTCTGGATTTCCAGGGTTTATTTACACTGAACTGGACAAAAATATGCTCACAAAAAACAGTAAACTGAAAAAGATTGACGTGTTAACAGTTAAGCATTGAGGTGTTTGGTCAGGTGACGCATGTATCGGCCAATCAGATCATGGAGTGTCATTTTGAATGGCAGGGTTTTGAAATGGCAAACATGACTTTATGTCAGATTGTTGTGTCTTATGCAGAGAACCGTGTTCAGTGTGTTTAAAAAGTGCCATTTTGCCATAATGTGTTTAGACTTTTGGGGACTTGAGAAGAGGTTTTGCTCTGTGTGTGTCAGTGTAAATAACTGTGCTGTGTGTGTCATTTTAGTGTGTTAGCAACTGGAAAAAACTGTAATGAACTGAACCTTATGGTAAAGTGTTGTCCTTCTTAAGGACAGTAGTGAAGTAAAACACACTGTTATTATGATCTCTTCTACTTTTTAAAGAGATTCTGCATGAGGTTTATGAACTGTAGAGGAATCTCTCTCTCCGCTCTCAGACTGTTTCCGGATCCTAAAACTGTATCAAAAAGCAAACACTGCTGGGCCAAAGTGCACAGTCTGTGACGAGAGTGTATTACTGTAGGAAGTCTTTATAGTCCTGAGTTAACAAGTGACTGATCTGCAGCTGTGTGTGTGTGTGTGTGTGTGTGTGTGTGTGTGTGTGTGTGTGTGTGTGTGTGTGTGTGTGTGTGTGTGTGTGTGTGTGTGTGTCCATGTTTGGGTCGTCCCTGCGCTGGTCAATTTCTGTGCTATTTCCTGTCCGCCTCTGACCCACACACACACACACACACACACACACACACACACACACACACACACACACACACACACATGTGTATGATACGATACGCAGCAGCTTAAAAATGTTCCCACAAGCAAACATTCTCTTTCTGAAGACGTCTAATCACAAACACTATTGTAAAGATTAATGATGTGTAGATTCAGTCTAAAGTTAATGATATTTAAAGGGATACTCCACCGAAAAATGAAAACTCTGTCATCATATATTCACCCTCATGTTGTTTCAAACCTGTATGAATTTCTTTCTTCTGCTGAACAGAAAGGAAGATATTTAGAAGAATATCAGTAACCAGACAGTTTTAGATACCATTGACTTCCATAGTATATATGTTTCCTACTATGGAAGTCAATGAGACCAGAAACTGTCTGGTTACTGACATTCTTCTAAATATCTTCCTTTCTGTTCAGCAGAAGACAGAAATTCATACAGGTTTGAAACAACATGAGGGTGGGTATATGATGACAGAGTTTTCATTTTTCGGTGGAGTATCCCTTTAAGAACTTTAATTTAAATGGATATCTGCGTGTGTGTGTGTTTGTGTGTGTGTGTGTGTGTGTGTGTGTGTGTGTGTGTGTGTGTGTGTGTGTGTGTGTGTGAGAGAGAGAGAGAGAGAGAAACACTATCACACCTTATTTGGCCTGGAAATTCATTGTCTCGGACACCGACATTCACCTTTGATTTCTTTCAGGACTTTATATTTTTATTACAGAAAGGTTTGATCTGAGTGAATGAGCAAATGTTGATTTTGAACTAGTAGAGAGATGAAGAATGACTGTCTAACATCATAGACTAGTTGATTCATATTTATACAAAGGTATTTTACTTTTTAATATTTTAATTATTGTCAGTTTTATTTTAATTCATTACATCAGCAGTATTTTTAATAACTGAAGAATATGTAAAAGTATTTGGGGTGAAATTAGGGACGTTTTCATGTGTTGACATGTTAGATTCACATGGTCATGTTTGGGTGTTCATCACTAAATTTATAATGAAACTATATAAAAATATGATATTAATCATACAAGATATAATTTATTGTTACTGTGAAGTCATTAAATTACTGAGATCTCTCTCAAGCAAGAAGCTTTCTTAAAAATAAGTTAATGCAAATTTTTAATTTAATCAAACTCTGTATTTTTTAAATGAGCAAATTTAAATGACATTTATGGACTACAAGTAAATTCAATTCTTTTATCAAAATAAACAGAATGTGGTAAAATCTTTGTTGAAGTGATTGTTTTGAACAGGAATTAATAAAGGTGTTATAAAGCATAAATTAAATGCATTATGTGTTAAAAATGCATTATAAAGGTGTTCAGAATGCACGTTATAATCCATTTAGACTGTTCATTAATAATTGCAACCAAAGTTTAATATTTTCAGACTCTTGTCATGTGTTTACATTCATTATTCTCAAGGTGTAACAATGAATAGAGAAGTATTATAAGGCTTTAGTTAAAGTAATTTGTTTTGCATAACAAAGCATTTGTATCAACACTGCCACCTTTTACATTAATATGTTTTTAAACAAAATAAGCTAGTTTTATGATTTCTTTTCCCGTTTCTCTCTGACGCTAGTGTCCTGAAGTCCTGAGTGAACTTTATTATGAGGAGATTTTGGGTCAGCAATAAAATAATCTCTCTCTCGGCAGGCCGTTTCTCCCAGTGGACTGTGGATTCTTAATGGAAAAAATAAAAAGATGGAGTAAAATATATTCATGCCGGTTGTGGTGTAGGGAAATCAATCCTCGGCTCCGGGAGGGAGAGATATAAGCCCATTAGGACACATGCTGTGAAACTCAGCGTTTTTACCCCGAGTAAAACGCTTTAATGTGCACCATTAACTCATGCTTCTGAGTCTTACATGCTTTCTGCTGTCAGACGGTCATCAAGCACACACTTCATGCAGTTTCCACATCACTCAC
>CM038634.1:1314933-1349933 GCA_021554675.1 Leuciscus idus | reverse complement strand
CTTAGCTTGCACAAAACTAATTAGCTTGTAAAACTGGTTTGGTGGCCCGGGCATGCAGCTCTGCTCGACAATATAAGACTTCTCTAAAAGAATCATAATGAAAGTCTCAGAAACTGTGAGGACATGAAGAAGTGAAACAAGAAGCGATTATAGAGTTTGCCCTCGCTCATCATCGACTCCTCCTCCTCCTCTTCCTCTCTCCGAGCCGAAACTTTTCTGATTGTTGCTCTCAGTTCCTACTATTGCAGGGATTCGATACAGCGAGTCGAATCGTTCGGACGGTTCATTTTAGTGATTCGATTCATGTGAGTAATTGGATCAAGTACGAGTTCGTTTTGAATAAGGACAGCAATAATGTGCATTCGCAAACGTTTTTTGCTCATTGCGAATCGGTTCATCCGAGTCATGAAACAGAGTCGGTTCACGTAGAGGTCGTTCGTACAGAGGACTCGCGCGTCCGCCGGTGTTTGTTTGTGTGTGTGTGTGGGTGTGGGTGTGTGTGAGAGAGAGAGAGAGAGAGAGAGAGCTTGTCGCTCTTATCCGAGGACTGTAGCAAACTAACGTTACACATTCCTGTGGCGGGAAAGCAGGGTTTCTTATCCATGCTGCTGATTCCTGTGAACGCGCTCGAGGAATGCCGGAGAAACGAGCGTCTCGCTGGTGAGTGGATCTATGGGGAATGCACTTCTGCTCTATAGAGTTCTTGATTTCGCAACTCGTATTTTGCGTTGAAATGGCTGATCAGGGGACAAATGACTTGCAGTTATATCGTTTTCATTTTCACGTCCCTAATTGAAAAGGTTATGATGATGAACCTGTACATTCTAATGGACAGCACTTTTCTTTCTTTTTTTTTTTTATCTGGTATTTGTTGTTCTGATTTTGGAGCCACCCAAATTGCAAGATTATTAGATTAGACTAGATTAAATCAAGTGCCATATCACGTATGCATGCTTTTGATTTAAAATGTACCATTTCATAAATCTAACTCATATTTAAAACAATAGGGCTGCACGATATTGAAGAAAAATGCGATATGCGATAACGTGTTGCTATATTCAATATGCGATAAGATATTGTTTTTAGTGTGTCTGTGTCAAGATGCCAACACAACGTCCTTTAGCTGGTCTCTGACAGGCTGCAGGTTCAAACCCCGCAGAGGAGAGCAGAAATAAAGCACTTCTTGTGTCTGTGGAACAGGTTTGAGTCTGATCAGGTTAATAGGCATTTTCCCAGCAAGCAATTTTGCATTTAAAAGGCGTCTAATAGCCGTCAAAAAAGCCCAGACGTCTCGGCTAAAACAAGGCAAAATTTGGGCTGTCAGTGAAAATTTTATATACGGCTAAACCATAACCCAAGAATAAACTTATCATCAATTAGATAACAAAGAAATGAAATGAGTGAAGAAATGAAACCAAACACCTTGTAATCACTGCTGACTTTGCTTACATGAAGTTTTTTTGGCAAAAACGACATGTAACCAAATTCAAGGTTATTTTGTCTAGAAGTGTGTTACTTATAGCCGGACTACACCGGGTCTATAGTTAACCTAGACGGTGAGATGACGGCTATTGCTGACTGATATCGCTGTGTTGTCTCTTCTCTCTGTAGATCACACACCTGCTGATCCTCGACAACATGTCAGCGGAGTTTAATAACTTGACAACGTCGCTCTTGAACAACGTGACCGAGTTTACAAACCAGACGGCAAGATGCTCGCTCACCAAGACTGGGTTTCAGTTCTACTATCTTCCCATCGTCTACATCCTCGTGTTCCTCACGGGGTTCGTCGGGAACAGCGTGGCCATCTGGATGTTCGTGTGTCACATGAGGCCGTGGAGCAGCATCTCCGTCTACATGTTCAATCTGGCTCTGGCGGATTTCTGTTACGTGCTCTCGCTCCCGTTTCTCATCTTCTACTACTTTAACAAAACAGACTGGATTTTCGGAGACGTGCTATGCAGACTGCAGAGGTTCATATTCCACGTTAACCTCTACGGGAGCATCTTGTTCCTCACGTGCATCAGCGTGCACAGATACTCCGGCGTCGTTCATCCTATGAAATCTCTCGGACGACTGAAGAAGAAGAACGCCGTTCGCACCGTGGCGCTCGTGTGGGTCATCGTCGTGGCGGGAATCGCTCCTATCCTCTATTACTCGCGCACCGGGCCGAAGAAGGGACTCACCACGTGCTACGACACCACGACTGAAGACGAGCTGCCCGGGTACTTCGTCTATAGCATGTGCATGACGGTGTTCGGGTTCTGCATCCCGTTCATTATTATCTTCAGCTGTTATGGAGGAATCGTCAAAGCCCTGATTCGCAACGACATGGACAACGCACCGCTAAGGAAGAAGTCCATTTACCTAGTCATCATCGTTCTGACGGTCTTCGCCGTCTCCTATCTGCCCTTCCACGTCATGAAGAACCTGAACATGCGAGCGAGACTGTACTTCCAGAGCCCGGACATGTGCGGCTTCAACGACCGAGTGTACGCCACCTACCAGGTGACCCGAGGCCTGGCCAGTCTCAACAGTTGTGTGGACCCGGTCCTGTACTTGCTAGCCGGAGACAGCTTCAGACGACGGCTTTCCAGAGCCACCAAAAAATCCTCCAAGAAAGGAGATCTCCAGTCCAAGAGCGAGGAGACGGCGCTCAACAGTCTGTCGGAGAAACGGGAGTCGTGATCCGCAACTCCTTCCCTCGGACTCAAGGGAATTAGACTATTGGAAACCATCGTATACTGTGGTCAGTGTTACTCATGTATTGCTTTTAACATGTCTAATGTGATTATCCATGGAACTGAAACTGAATGAGCAAATCACTAACAATGTTTTAACAGTAACAACTAATGTTGGAAATATAACAAGTTTTAGTTGAGGATGCTTGAGCACTCTTAAAAATAAAGGTTCTCTATAGGCATCAAAAGGTTCTTTATAATGGAAAAATGTTTAAAGAAAAAATGGTTCCTCTATGGCATCGCTGTGTAAAACCTTCAGGGCTCTATCACACACTCAGGGCTCTATCACACACACACAGGGCTCTATCACACACACACGGGCCCTATCACACACTCGGTGCAACGCCAGGCGCGACGCTAGCGTGTTTTACTAGTTTCAGCCCGACGCAGTTTTCATTTTCACGTCCTGCGTCACATTGTTTAAATAGCAAATGCATTTACGCCCATCTGTGGCTCATGGGCTGCTGGTCTGAGAACCAGGTGTGTGTTCAGGAGTGTGTTCAGGCGTATTGTTGGAGCGTTGCTATTTTGAGAAACTTAAATAGACTGAGTCGTTGACCAACTGAGACCTGGTCTAAAGTCAGTGGTGCAGTATATATAAATATTTTTGTTATTTAAAGGGCGCATTAGTAATATGAGCCAATAGGCGGGTCCACAACGCATGGACACTCTGCTTATTACACACACACACACACACACATTCTGCTTATTACACACACACACAAACACACACACTCTGCTTATTACACACACACACACACACACACACACACACACACACACACACACACTCTGCTTATTACACACACACACACACACACACTCTGCTTATTACACACACACACACACACACACACACACACACACACACTCTGCTTATTACACACACACACACACAAACACACACACTCTGCTTATTACACACACACACACACACACACACACACACACACACTCTGCTTATTACACACACACACACACACACACACACACTCTGCTTATTACACACACAGGAACAGCAACAGCACAAAAACATGCCAAATATTAAAAATAAAAGGATTACAATGTAAAAGATTAATATTGCGTGTATAAAGATATGGTGGAATACGGCTGTTTGTGCTTTAACCTTTAACCTCACACACACACACACACACACACACACACACACACACACACACAGCTTTAACCTCGCGCACGAGCAGATCCGTTTCCTCGCTAGAGAAGCGTTCAGTCTTTCTGCTTGCAGATTCCTCCATGTAAATAGCGAATCCGCCATGGCGCGAGCGCAACAGGGAATGGGAGACGAGACTCTGATTGGTTTATTTCACGTTACACTCAAAACACACCCATTACTCAATAAGAGAGAGACGACCCTTTTAGACCAGCGCCGGGAGCGCCGACCATTTTTCCCATCGTTAAACTAGCAAAAGTGCACTTCCTCTGTGCGCTTTAGACCATGTGATTAGATCGCTAAAATAAGGCTCGTAGACTGTACACAAATATGTTTGTAGTGTGCGTGATGTCACCCGTTGGTTCTGAAGAGCGTTTCTGAAGCTCAAAGTGGGCGGAGCCAGCCGTCGCCATCTTGGCAGCGTCACTCCCGGATAAACGAAAATGTGCAGCGAGGCGGATTAGCTGAGGTGACGTGATGCTAACACACAGCAGACAAACGGCTAGTAGTGACATCAGCGGCAATCCACCTGTCACTCAAGTGGCCACGCCCTTAATTATGCAGAACTTTAAGGCTTAATATAATTTAAATGGATGACTTATAAAAATATTCACCCCATCACAATCGTCATGAAGGCCGAAATTAGCGATATAGACCCAAACCACTTTTTGCACCAGGCTGTAAACATGTTTTTTTTGTTGTAAAGTTGGGGATTTTAACATGCGGGTCTATGGGATTGAGTCTCTTCTGCAGCCGGCCTCTAGTGGCCAGTGGATGAACTGCAGTTTAAATCACTTCAGTGTTGGATTCAAGAGAGAGACCGAAAGGTTGCCGCTGTGTAAAACTCCTTTTGAAACCTTTATTTTTCTGAGTGAATGGCAGCACATATTAGTCCTTGTGTTCTGTTCTGTTCTCAGCGAATAGTTAAGATGCACTAAAGATATTTTAAAATAGTGAATTGTCTACCTGTGGCTGTAGTTTGAAGCATCCCAGATGGTCTTAGATGCGCTTGTGCATTGATGTGTATTCATTCTACTGTTACTGTATAGATGTCATACTCAAGAATATCAGCCCATGAACTATGAAGGGACTCATGTAACTAAGTTTCAAATACTGTATGTTCATAATGCATTTATCTTTAATGATCTGTAGTATTTAAAGCTAAAACAAATACAGTGATGGAAATGAAAAGTCTGTAAATGGCTCTTTATTATCAGGTCTACCAAGAACATGGCTGTGGAAGAATAGCCTCTAACCACTGCATTATTTCATGTATTATTGTTTTTCTCAGCTTTTGGATAATGATCTTTTTAGTGAAATGTGAAGCTTTAAAATCTGACACACTATCGGTCAAAAGTTTGGGGTCGGAAGAAAAGTTTCTTCTGCTCACCAAGGCTGCATTTATTTGATCAAAAATACAATAAACAGTGAAATATTAATATTATTATAATGTAAATCATCTGTTTTCTATGTGAATATATAGTAAAGTGTAATTTATTCCTGTGAATGTTCAGCATCATTACTCCAGTCTTCAGTGTCACATGATCCTTCAGAAATCACTCTAATATGATGATTTGATGATCAAGAAACATTTATGATTATTATCAGTGTTGAAAATAGTTCATATTTCTGTAGAAACCATCATTCAGGATTATTTGATAAATAGAAAGTAAAAAAACATTTGATTGAAATAGAATAACTTTGTAACAATCTTTGTAACTTCCTCCAGTGTTCAGTGTCAGATTCCACAGACTATCAGATTCCTCTCATTCAGCTTTTTCACTCCTTTTCTCTGTGTTTTTGTCCTTTATCTGCTGTCCTGTTGTTCTTTAGTTTCTTCACACCCATGGAGTTCAAGTCGACAGGTATCATGCGATCACATTGCTCAGTTCCCGGTTCTTTTCCCTGTTCTTTTCCCAAAGCGCTTCGACTCTTTGTCCCTCACAGGAAAGAACAGGACGGGAAGGGGAATGAGGGAGGAATAAATAATGCCGCATTTTCTTTTCCTCCCAGATTTCTCCTAGACACTCTTTGTGCGGGAACAAAAGCCGAATGGTTACGGATGCTGGCAAACGGCCCGGGATCTTACATCGTAGGCTGGGCTTGAGAGTGTGTAGAACAAAGATCCGGCTCCACACTGACTCTGATTGGATGAGCCGTGTTCAAATCTATACGTTTCCTGGCCGCCGTAAAACTAGGGGGTTTCCATGACTTTTGGAACAATTTCCTATTGTGTGTGTGTGTGTTTGTGTTTGTGCGTGTGTGTGTGTGTGTGTGTGTGTGTGTGTGTGTGTGTGTGTGTGTGTTGCGTGTGTGTGTGTGGAAGAGTGCCTAATTTAGCAAATATATTTCGGTTTTATCGAACAAAAAAGTTGTTATTAAGTTATAAAACTTATTTGTTCATTGAACATTCAAATGTCATCATTCAAACATCATAGGAATGTTACATTTGAATGTTCTCTGCAACAAGTAGCAACAACGTTTCAGATAAAAATGTTCCATGAACGACGTATAAATAATGTTTGTGTGCTGATGTTCTGAGAACGATATTAAAGACCAGATAACTTTGAACGAACGTTCTATTAACGTTACTGGAAGGTTTGATCATAACTTTGAGAGATTGTTCCCTGTTAGGTGAGATATTTCTGTTACAATGGGTTGTTGATTCGTGTATTTATTTATTTAGAGTTGTGTACATAGATTGAGTGATGAAATGTTCTCGTGAATTATATTAGTCAACCAACATGAACATTAATGCCAGCCGACAGTGAGCCGCCTGTGTCATCTGAGTTCTTTGTGAAGGTGTGTGAGTTTGTATGGATTAATACGCCAGCGAGCAAGCGTGCTTCTGCATGCTTGTGTGTGTGTGTGTGTGTGTGTGTGTGTGTGTGTGTGTGTGTGTGTGTGTGTGTGTGTGTGTGTGTGCGTTACTTACTTTTGCGGGATTTTTTCCACCTGAGCTGAGCTTGTTTTGTAGAGTACAGTGGTGTACAGTAGAGGCAAAACACAGTAGAGTACAGTAGAGGCTGTGTACAGTAGCGGTAGAGAACAATAGAGTACAGTAGAGGTAGAGTACAGTAGCGGTAGAGAACAATAGAGTACAGTAGAGGTAGAGTACAGTAGAGTACAGTAGAGGTAGAGTACGGTAGAGTACAGTAGAACAGCAAAGGTAGAGTACAGTAGAGGTAGAGTACAGTAGCGGTAGAGAACAGTAGTGTACAGTAGAGGTAGAGTACAGTAGAGGTAGAGTACAGTAGAGTACAGTAGAGGTAGAGTACAGTAGCGGTAGAGAACAATAGAGTACAGTAGAGGTAGAGTACAGTAGAGTACAGTAGAGGTAGAGTACGGTAGAGTACAGTAGAACAGCAAAGGTAGAGTACAGTAGAGGTAGAGTACAGTAGCGGTAGAGAACAATAGAGTACAGTAGAGGTAGAGTACAGTAGTGTACAGTAGAGTACAGTAGAGGTAGTGTGCAGTAGAGGTAGTGTACAGTAGAGTACAGTAGAGGTAGAGTACAGTAGTGTACAGTAGAGTACAGTAGAGGTAGTGTGCAGTAGAGGTAGTGTACAGTAGAGTACAGTAGTGTACAGTAGAGTACAGTAGAACAGCAAAGGTAGAGTACAGTAGAGGTAGAGTACAGTAGCGGTAGAGAACAATAGAGTACAGTAGAGGTAGAGTACAGTAGTGTACAGTAGAGTACAGTAGAGGTAGTGTGCAGTAGAGGTAGTGTACAGTAGAGTACAGTAGTGTACAGTAGAGTACAGTAGAGGTAGAGTACAGTAGTGTACAGTAGAGTACAGTAGAGGTAGTGTGCAGTAGAGGTGGAGTACAGTAGAGGTGGAGTACAGTAGAGGTAGAGTACAGTAGAGGTAGAGTACAGTAGTGTACAGTAGAGGTAGAGTACAGTAGAGGTAGAGTACAGTAGAGTACAGCAAGGGTAGTGTACAGTAGAGGTAGAGTACAGTAGAGGTAGAGTACAGTAGAGGCGGTGTACAGTAGAGTACAGTAGAGGTAGAGTACAGTAGAGTACAGCAAAGGTAGTGTACAGTAGATGTAGAGTACAGTAGAGGCAGTGTACAGTAGCGGTAGAGAACAATAGAGTACAGTAGAGGTAGTGTGCAGTAGAGGTAGAGTACATTGGTGTACAGTAGAGTACAGTAGACGTAGTGTACAGTAGAGGAAGAGTACAGTAGAGGAAGAGTACAGTAGAGGTAGTGTACAGTAGAGTACAGTAGAGTACAGTAGAGGTAGTGTACAGTAGAGGAAGAGTACAGTAGAGGTAGTGTACAGTAGAGTACAGTAGAGTACAGTAGACGTAGTGTACAGTAGAGGAAGAGTACAGTAGACGTAGTGTACAGTAGAGGAAGAGTACAGTAGAGGTAGTGTACAGTAGAGTACAGTAGAGGTAGAGTACAGTAGAGGTAGAGTACATTAGTGTACAGTAGAGTACAGTAGAGGTAGTGTACAGTAGAAGGCGATGCTCAAACATTTCAGCTGCTGCTGTTCTTTACCAATAAAAAAAAATCTGTAGTCATTTTTGCTTATGGTTTAACTGAATCATTGAAGGTCAGATGCAAGTACTTTAGTCAAAGTGACTAAAGAGTCAATACGTTTTATTTAACATATTGAGTTATTGGAGGTTTGCATAGTACTCTGATTCTGCATTTCACTGATTTTATTCATTTTGAGGAATATTGAATCTTTTTTTGTGTGCAAATGAGATGAGGAAATGCTCACATTTAGTCTAAAACTACAATAACCATCATGTTCACACACACACACACACACACACACACACACACACACACACACACACACACACACACACACACCTCTGCACTTTTGATTTGTCTCAACATGAGGACAGAAGAGCTGTCAGTCAATAAATTGGAAAACAAACTTGCGTTATTTATTTGAAAAAAGTAACTTAGATATTTTGTGGTAAATTTTAAAAGTAATGCGTTACTTGTTACTTGAAGTAATCTGATTACGTAACTCAAGTTACTTGTCATGAGTTACACACAACACTGTGTGCTCGTGTGTGTGTGTGTGTGTGTGTGTGTGTGTGTCTTTGTGTGTGTGTGTGTGTGTGTCTTTGTGTGTGTGTGTGTGTGTGTGTGTGTTTGCAGGAAGGAAGACATGCAGGCCTGTGTGTGCTCATGTGAGTGTGTGTGTGTGTGTGTGTTTGCAGGAAGGAAGACAGTGCCATAGGCCTGCCGAGGCACGAAACCAGTCACTCCATTCAGACCTGAGACGGGTGGAGAATGAGAGAATGAGAGAGGAGGAGTGAGGAGAGAGAGAACAAAGCTTTACATGTGTCTGAGTGGAACGAGCGATCACTGTGGAGACAGAACACACACTCGCTGTTTCAGCCACTGCTGTTGTACAAGCAGCAACACTTCTGGAAGTGGAAAATGTCCTTAAACTCACAGGGTTTTAAACGAGTGCACAACAATCAACTGAAAATGAAACATTTTAATTTTAATTTTATATTTAAATCTTTCAGTGCTGGACAACGATTAATCGCATCCAAAATAAAAGTTTGTGTTTACATGATATATATGTGTGTACTGTGTATAATTATTTTGTTTATATAAATACACACACATGCATGTATATACTGTATATATATTTATACATAATTTATATTAAATATAAATATTTTATATAAATAACAAATTTTTCTTAAATATATACATGCATGTGTACGGAGCCCCTGAGGGGACCTATACAAAATAATTATACACAGTACACACCTATTTGGACATTATTTTTATTCTGCTACTTTAAAAACTGGTTGGAAATCATGAAATGAATCAAGATCATTGGTAACACGTCACTCAAAGCCTTTATGTATAATTCATTATAAGGATATTCAGAATGTACATTATATCTTTTCATAAATAGTTGCAACCAAAGTTAAAATGCGTTATGATATTTGCAGATTCCTTGTTCCATCTGACATTGGTTGTTTGTCGTGTGATATAATGCATTAGACTTTCTGAAGGTGTAACAGAAATATTATAATGTATTATAAGTGTGGTTACAGTTATTCATGAGATCATACAAAGCATTATAAGGTGCATTACGAGGAATAATTAATGCATTAAAAATACTTTTATAATGCATTATGTATTATTATTTTTTAAGGCTTTAAGTAAGGTGCTATCATGTCATGTTATTCCACTGACAGATCTAGTTCAGAGCAAATCAATGCATGCTAATTAAACATAGTGGAAAAACGTCTTCTTTTCCCTCTCTAACAGTGAATAAAAAAGATTGTTAATACAAAGTAAATATAAAAATAAAAAAAAGTCAATACTTCTGTTGCTTCAATTCATTAACAAACAACATGCTTTTATTATCTAACACTTTCTCACTCCATATAAATGGGTCTTAATATAAAATATATACTGTAGCTGCGGTAATATTCTCTGAGGTTTATTGTGTTTGATGCTTTATGGGTTTTATGCTGTTTTACAACATTATGTCCAATAAGAAGCCGCTGAATATGTGATTTCTTCTCTTATTAACGTTGTGCTGCTGCTTTTGCTCACAGACTGAATGCTGACGGAGTATGATGTATATTACTGAGATTAATAGGATCAATTACCATTCAGAGAAGAACATTGGAAAATGGAATCTTTGCATGAAATTCCCTAAAATCACCTCAGAATCATTTACCCTTCTGTCGAGTCATTACCCTGCTGTCGAGTCATTTACCCTGCTGTCGAGTCATTTACCCTGCTGTCGAGTCATTACCCTGCTGTCGAGTCATTTACCCTGCTGTCGAGTCATTTACCCTGCTGTCGAGTCATTACCCTGCTGTCGAGTCATTTACCCTGCTGTCGAGTCATTACCCTGCTGTCGAGTCATTACCCTGCTGTCGAGTCATTACCCTGTTGTCGAGTCATTTACCCTGCTGTCGAGTCATTACCCTGCTGTCGAGTCATTACCCTGCTGTCGAGTCATTTACCCTGCTGTCGAGTCATTACCCTGCTGTCGAGTCATTTACCCTGCTGTCGAGTCATTACCCTGCTGTCGAGTCATTTACCCTGCTGTCGAGTCATTTACCCTGCTGTCGAGTCATTACCCTGCTGTCGAGTCATTTACCCTGCTGTCGAGTCATTTACCCTGCTGTCGAGTCATTTACCCTGCTGTCGAGTCATTTACCCTGCTGTCGAGTCATTACCCTGCTGTCGAGTCATTACCCTGCTGTCGAGTCATTTACCCTGCTGTCGAGTCATTACCCTGCAGTCGAGTCATTACCCTGCTGTCGAGTCATTACCCTGCTGTCGAGTCATTACCCTGCTGTCGAGTCATTTACCCTGCTGTCGAGTCATTTACCCTGCTGTCGAGTCATTTACCCTGCTGTCGAGTCATTTACCCTGCTGTCGAGTCATTACCCTGCTGTCGAGTCATTTACCCTGCTGTCGAGTCATTTACCCTGCTGTCGAGTCATTACCCTGCTGTCGAGTCATTACCCTGCTGTCGAGTCATTACCCTGCTGTCGAGTCATTACCCTGTTGTCGAGTCATTTACCCTGCTGTCGAGTCATTACCCTGCTGTCGAGTCATTACCCTGTTGTCGAGTCATTTACCCGGCTGTCGAGTCATTACCCTGCTGTCGAGTCATTACCCTGCTGTCGAGTCATTTATCCTGCTGTCGAGTCATTACCCTGCTGTCGAGTCATTTACCCTGCTGTCGAGTCATTACCCTGCTGTCGAGTCATTACCCTGCTGTCGAGTCATTTACCCTGCTGTCGAGTCATTTACCCTGCTGTCGAGTCATTTACCCTGCTGTCGAGTCATTACCCTGCTGTCGAGTCATTACCCTGCTGTCGAGTCATTACCCTGCTGTCGAGTCATTTACCCTGCTGTCGAGTCATTTACCCTGCTGTCGAGTCATTACCCTGCTGTCGAGTCATTTACCCTGCTGTCGAGTCATTTACCCTGCTGTCGAGTCATTACCCTGCTGTCGAGTCATTACCCTGCTGTCGAGTCATTACCCTGCTGTCGAGTCATTACCCTGTTGTCGAGTCATTTACCCTGCTGTCGAGTCATTACCCTGCTGTCGAGTCATTACCCTGTTGTCGAGTCATTTACCCGGCTGTCGAGTCATTACCCTGCTGTCGAGTCATTACCCTGCTGTCGAGTCATTTACCCTGCTGTCGAGTCATTACCCTGCTGTCGAGTCATTTACCCTGCTGTCGAGTCATTTACCCTGCTGTCGAGTAATTTACCCTGCTGTCGAGTCATCAGAGGAGAGATACGCATCTGTCAGTCAATATGAGCTTTTCTAAACCCATTTCTACAGCATTTCTCAAGATCAATAGTATATGCATTGTGCTTCTTCTCACAAAGCAAGCTGACGATTATTTAGAGCACTTTCTTGTTAAGAAACAGATGATTCCTGCGTTTGGGATTTACAGTATAATGACAGGTGTTGAAATCTGAAATCTGAGAGATTTCTGTCCCTCCAGCCCGATCTCATCCCAAGTCGTCATACTGACGCTTTTGACATTTCGTCTACATCAAACGCACATGGCACCCTTTAGCGTCAATATGAGACGCAGATAGATATGGGCCAGAAGGCGCCTCCTAGCGGTCTAACCCTAACCCTACCCCAGACCTAAACCTACCCATAACCGAACAAAGCTCTGTGCGTCTCATATTGACGCTAAAGGGTGCCATGTGCGTTTGATGTAGACGAAATGTCAAAAGCGTCAGTATATGACGCCCTAGAGAATGCGTTGGTCCCTCCATTAAACTCTGATACTTCAAAACGTTTATAAAGAGATCATAAAATAAATCCACAGGCCTATAATTTGAGCGGTTAGATCCAAGTCTTCTGAAGAGACACGGACGCTTTATATGATGAACAGATATAATTCAAGCTTTTATTCATATATAAACTTTGATCTGAAAGCATAAACAGGAGCTGTACTTGCTTGATACGCTAGAAGAAACCTCATTGGTTCTTGCGGAAGCTCAAATGTGTCACATGACGCGTGAGAATGAACCTCGTTCTTGCGGAAGCTCAAACGTGTCACATGACGCGTGAGAATGAACCTCATTGGTTCTTGCGGAAGCTCTAACGTGTCATATGATGCGCTAGAAGAAACCTCATTGGTTCTTGCGGAAGCTCAAACGTGTCACATGACGCGTGAGAATGAACCTCATTGGTCCTCATTGGAACCTCATGATGATGCGACGGCAGCCATATTGGGCCAGAACGCCCACCACACACCAGCTTACTGGTGGAGAGGAGACAGTGATGAAGCCAATCAGTATATGGGGATGATTAGGAGGCCATGATAGACAGAGGCCAAGGGGCAAATTTGGCCAGGATGCCGGGGTTACACCCCTACTCTTTTTCGAAGAACATCCTGGGATTTTTAATGACCACAGAGAGTCAGGACCTCGGTTTAATGTGTCATCGGAAGGATGGTGCTCTTTGACAGTATAGTGTCCCGATCACTACACTGGGGCGTTAGGTCCCACACAGACCACAGGGTGAGCACCCCCTGCTGGCCTCACTAACACCTCTTCCAGCAGCAAGGAGGTCTCTCATCCAGGTACTGACCAGGCTTGCTAACCTTAACCTCTTACAATAACACAGGTGTAGGTTGATGACGCATAAGCGGAATTATGGAACTTGTCGTCATGCCGAAGGATCTAATAATGCTTATGGATGAGTGAATACATTGATGTTTTTAACATGACTGTGGTGTGAAGCAGGTCGCGATTGCTAATGAGAGACAGATATCAGCGCCACATGCTAGTCCCGCGGATATAAAGGAATAAGGACATTTCATTCTACCGATCTACCCGCAAGTGCTGAATTAATACTCACACATCCCCCTTTTCCACCAGCATGAACCGGGTGGCAGTTCAGAGCCAGAGCTATTGCCAGTCCGGAGTTGGTTCGACTGACGAGCTCTCTAAGATCCGGTTTGCCTTTCCACAAGGCCAGAGAGCCGCCACAGAGCCAGATCTTACGTCACTGTATACACAGGGTTGCCAACTTTGGGACTTTGGCTGGAGTGAGACTCTGTAAAACTTCAGTGCGCGCGCGGAGAACATTTTTGGCAACCCTAACCCTAACTTTAAAAAAATGTCAGTCCTTGTTTACTTAGTATAAACCCTGATTTATGGGAAAAAACTAATAGAATGGAAACGTGTTTTCAAAATGTACAATTAATTTATTGATTGATCGATTGATATAAAAAAAAATTAAGATAGAGGTGATTAAATAACAAACATGTAAAACAACAACATCAAAACAATAAGAAATCTCAAAACAAAAGGGACACATAATAGTTATTCCACCTTCCCAGAAAACCACAACACAAGTTTCACACATTAGGCCTGTTGTAGCCTATGCCACAGTGGCAGTGTTGGCCTGCTTCACCACCTCTGCAGGAGGCTCGTATCTGATGCAGGGTTCGATCCGTTCATGAACCATAATGCGTCTGTCACGTGACAAATGAACAAAAGACTCGGAAGGTAAAGTAAGTATTTATGTTCCCTGTAAATTATTTGACTGCATTATAATGATTTCTTAATTCAGAATATGATAAAGACTGCGTAGGTGGATGTGTTCGTGGAATTTGGCTGTTAAAAGTATAAAATTGAAAGCCCCTTAAATGAACGAAATGACTCGAAAAAAGATTCGTTAATTTTAATGAGCGAGATCGAACAAGCGAGTCAGTAAAATGATCCGAACTTCCCATCACTTACAGGGAGCCATCAAGTGTCAGTCCGTTCCTGGTGTCAGTCTTGTTTAGGCCAATAACTGGAAAGGTTCGCTCAGCATCCGCATTTGACTGTGGCAGACTCAACACAATCTGGGCAACCTTTCATAATTCGGGGAATTTTAAAATGCCACTTGCCCGATTTGACAAAATGTAATTTGTACCGTGAGCCTATTTTTATTGAGCAAATAGCTAGTCCACATAACGCACGTCAGACAACGTTCGCAACTATAGTTGAAGTCTGTACTCTCGGCACACAGACTGATTAGGCAAGGCTACGTCTGTAGTGAAAGGCACATCATTTTATTATCTGCTTACCTTGATTGTCATCCAAACTTTCAAATGTGCATCAGTGGCTCCGACTCCGAACCTGTGCTCCGAACTCTCTCTGAACTTTTCACACGCAACTGACGAATCAGGTTTCACCGAATCAACGATCAGAGAATCCTGCAGTGAGAACGTTGTAGGCAGATGTTACAGCTGTGGGCCTTAAACTCCTCTCCTGTCATTAATACGCTGTGGTCTAGAATAGTCATCAACAGAAAATTAACGGATTGAGAGGGGAGAAACGTGGATTTTGGCGTGACATTTCTTGCGTGTGCGTGAGAGCGTGAGATTGATGCTGAAAGCGTGAGTGTCACGCCAGATGCATGAGATTTGGCAACCCTGTATACATCTCATGTTGCCAAGCAACGCTAGCGTGGCAGCGCCAAACACAAACACGCCAGGCTTGTTCGAGATGGTTCGGCTTCTCGCAGACCGATCGGCTCATGACATCAAAGCACTGCGAAAGCGATCCAAAAGCACAATGAGTCGTATGCTCTCCAAACACTCCCGCAGCTCCGATCGGTCCGTGCCGCTCCGATGCATCTCGAACAAGCCTTCCATCAACAATGGAGGTTGTTGCGTTACTATTGATGCTCATGGCTTTGCGAACCTACATCGGCATCCAAACACGGCGAATCCAACGTGTTCGTGCAGCTCGCCGCAACTTGCATAGACGGAGATTACAATCAAGCTGCTATTAGCTCGATTAGCTGCTATCTGAAAAATGGTGGTCACAAGTTTCTGTTCGTCTTGTTGGTCACGGTAACCCCGCCCCCAGCCCCTGACGCAAGCGGTTCTTACTTCTAGACCAGCGATGTTTTGGTGCTACTTAAGAACCACTTTTCCTGGTTCAGAGCTGGTGCTTTGGGTGTCGAAAAACAGAACCGATTTGAAACTAGGCTCTAGCTCCGAACCAGCACCAGCACTGCCTTGGTGGAAAAGGGTTAACAAGTCAGTTTATTTGGCGAATTAAACTTGTGAGGAAACGCAGCGCTGTTTCACTTGGTCTACACTATCACACTAAACTGCATTTGAGTGTGTTACAATGCTATTCAATGTGTTTGTTTGTCTGTATGTATGAGACTAGCAGTAAGCTACATGAACATTAGAGTAACATACTGATCATATTCTAACATTTCATCATGTTGAGCTATATGACATTGATTAGTTATGTACATTTGCTCACTTGTCTACTGTGCTCACGTCTCTGTCAAGTCGAAGTTTGTCACGGATGTGGCGCTCTCGGCATCTCGAAAACACCGCGCCGATGTTGATCCTCGTTTTACTTCTCCTTTTGTCCCAAAGTCTGCTTGCCATGGTCCATAATGTTTGAACGAAACAACTCCATGAGTGTGCTGCTAAACGCAACGCAGTTGTCGCCATGGTTACTATGGCAGTACGAGCGGAAACCAGGGATAACGCAGATATTACGTCATTGACAGGCGACAAGTGAACATGGACGAGCCATTATTTAAAATTGGAGTTTCTCTGAAATTAAAAATCTTTGGGAACTTTTGGGATACTGGAAGTACACAACTGCAGGAAATACATCACACGTTGCAAGTGATTGTTTATTTTATTACAAAAATCTTACATATTGTAGCTTTAAACACCTTACAAGAAAACCAAAACATTTTAAAATCTTTTTTTTTTGCATTTTGATTCCGTTAACTGTAGTAACAAACTGTCAGAATAATATACCCATTTGTTGACATTTAACGAGAAACCTTATAATTTAGAAAATAAAGTCTTATGTCAGAGGTTATGTCTACCTTCAACAATAAGGGTGTCCTCCCTTGAGATGTAGCCACACCCTCCAGTGTCATATTGCATCAACCAAAACCATTTTATCATTTAAAGAAATAGTGTATCTTTAAAGGCAAGGCAAGTTTATTTATATAGCACATTTCATACACAATGGCAATTCAAAGTGCTTTACATAGAAGAAATTAAGATAATAAAAAGAATTAAAACAGTTTAGAAAAATAAAATAATACAGTACTTAAAAGAGAATATTATTATAGATCTTTCCTTCAAAAGGATTCCCTTAAGACTTAAATCTTTCAACCTTCTTTTAACCTTCAATCTTCTTACGACTTCCATCTATCTGAGCTCGATGGTGTTTTAAGCCCCCAATGGCTCCTTAGAGGCAGCTAACCCTACCCTCAACCTACCCATCCCCTCGCTGCCTGGAAGGCGCCATTGGGGGCTTAAAACACCAAACACCTCAATGCTCCTTTAACTTTATTTTCTCCCTCATTTACTCGCACGTTCTTTTCACTTTCTTTAGCACTGCGTTCACATTCTTTCTCAGACAAAAACTTTAATATCGTCATTTAACTACTTTCAAACCCACATTAATACACGTCACTTTCACATTATCACTTTCTTTTACACCTTCTGAGTGGGCATTTACAGTTTCGGGCTAAATGCCCTGCTTTTGAAAGAAAAACAAACAGTCGGACGAACAGCGGCACAGTGCTCATTCAGTAAATGCACAGCTAAACAGAAGTGTTTTGAGTCTGGATTTAAATGTGACTACTGACTACCGTTGAAAGGCCATTGTCATGCTCTTAAAGTGTTAACCCACGGAGCGCAGTAAATCAAACTAAACGGCCCACTTCACCTGCATTCACCCTACATTTATTTTTAAGAGTGCATTTACTATTGGAAGCTATGGCCAAAAAGCCTCTGAAAAGACCAAGAAAAAAAAAACATGGGAATGTTCAGGTTATGAAATATACTTTAATGTAGGACACATACAAAGAATACACAAGGAAAATCATGATTATCCTATTTGAATCTGCCCTTCCACCAGATCAGACTCCCTCATCTTTGACTCTCAGGGCCTTCCTCCACATCTTTTCTTGGGGAACGGTTCAGTCTTCTGCCACAGACTTGGAGTAGTAATACCAATCACACCGAGAGCAATTATCTCTCCAGCATTCCCACTGAGTTTGCTCTCCTCATCTGGACCCATTCCCAGATCATCCTCCTTCTCATGAACCACCACCGAACGTCCCAGAATGGAATAAGGCCCAAAGAGCTTGGCGTCTGGAAGCGTCAGGAACTGCCTTATAACTCTTTGCTCGGAAGAAAAGTTGCCCAGGTCTCCAGGATGATGAGGGTGGTCAACGCCCGTTTGGATTATAATGAGGACCAACAGTGATGCTGCCTTGACTGAGGTCTCCATACTGATGGATGTGCATGGCACGCTCTTGACGATCGGTGGCAGGCAAACCACGGAGGTTGATTTTCACTTCCAAGTCTCCATTGGGGAAGAGCTGCTTGAAGAGGATTTGCCCAAAGATCTTTGGCTGGTTACGTGGCAAATTAGGGCTGGGAGTTACTTCACAAGTGGCATAGATTGTGTTGTCGAACTCCTCGACTTCCGGCTGTGGAGCTTCGGCAGGAAAACAAACTGGACTTGGAGAACTCTCCTCCTTGTATATGCAGCGCCAGCAATATCAGAGGGAATATTTTGATAATTTTCTCCATGTTGATCTTTAAAGCCTTCAATGAAGAGTAGATTCAGTGAAATCATGCCGTTTGGTTTAAGAATGTAATTTTTTGATAAAAGGTCAAAGCTTTGTTGCAGGGAGCTTTGAGAATGGAAGTTGCATTAGGTAAAATAGCACAACCAGATTAGTTTGCAACGGAAAACCATAAGAACCCAGACAGCAACATGGTGTCGGCCCAGATCCGGCCCACATCTGGGCTGTGTGTAATCCATGTGTACCAGATGTGGGCCGACACCATGTTGCTGTCTGGAAAACTCTATAATTTTTTAATTGCTATGTACCCTTGTAAAAAAAAAAAAAAAAAAAAAAAAAAAAAAAAAAACACTTATTGGTATTGGATGTGTACCTGTAGTATCTTGAAAGTACAATAAGAATAAATAAACCTGTAGGTCCACTTGCAGAGAATAACACTGATGAATTATAAAAAGCCACTTAAGTGTACACACCATACACTTTCATAAGTGTCACACCTGCCAGCCGAAGTGCCTATGATAGCCACCAGAGCACTCACACACACTCACACACACTCACACACACACACACACACACACACACACACACACACACACACACACACACACACACAGAACACACAGTACACACACACACACACACACACACACACACACACACACACACACACACACACAGAGAACACACAGTACACACAGTACACACACACACACACACACACACACAGAACACACAGTACACACACACACACACACACACACACACACACACACACACACACACAGAACACACAGTACACACACACACACACACACACACACACACACACACACACACACACACACACAGTACACACACACACACACACACACACACACACACACACAGAGAGAACACACAGAACACACAGTACACACACACACACAGAACACACAGAACACAGTACACACACACACACAGAACACACACAGAACACACACACACACACACACACACACACACACACACACACACACACACACACACAGAACACACAGTACACACACACACACACACACACACACACACACACACAGAACACACAGTACACACACACACACACACACACACACACACACACACACACACACACACAGAGAGAGAACACACAGAACACACAGTACACACACACACACAGAACACACAGTACACACACACACACACAGAACACACAGTACACACACACACACACACACACAGAACACACAGTACACACACACACACACACACACACACACAGAGAACACACAGTACACACACACACACACACACACACACACACACACAGAGAGAACACAGAACACACAGTATACACACACACACACAGAGAACACACAGAACACACACACACACACACACACACACACACACACACACACACACACAGAGAACACACAGAACACACAGTACACACACACACAGAACACACAAAACACACAGTACACACACACACACACACAGAACACACACAGAACACACAGTACACACACACACACACACACACACACACACACACAGAACACACAGTACACACACACACACACACACACACACACACACACACACACACACAGTACACACACACACACACACACACACACACACACACACAGAGAGAACACACAGAACACACAGTACACACACACACACAGAACACACAGAACACAGTACACACACACACACAGAACACACACAGAACACACACACACACACACACACACACACACACACACACACACACAGAACACACAGTACACACACACACACACACACACACACACACAGAACACACAGTACACACACACACACACACACACACACACACAGAGAGAGAACACACAGAACACACAGTACACACACACACACAGAACACACAGTACACACACACACACACAGAACACACAGTACACACACACACACACACACACAGAACACACAGTACACACACACACACACACACACACACACACACACACACACACACACACACACACAGAGAACACACAGTACACACACACACACACACACACACACACACACACAGAGAGAACACAGAACACACAGTATACACACACACACACAGAGAACACACAGAACACACACACACACACACACACACACACACACACACACACACACACACACACACACACACACACACACACACACAGAGAACACACAGAACACACAGTACACACACACACAGAACACACAAAACACACAGTACACACACACACACACACAGAACACACACAGAACACACAGTACACACACACACACACACACACACACACACACACACACACACACAGAACACACAGAACACACACACACACACACACACACACACACACACACACACACAGAGAGAGAACACACACAGAACACACAGTACACACACACACACACACACACACACACACACACACACACACACACACACACACACACAGAGAACACACAGAACACACAGTATACACACACACACACACACACACACACACACACACACAGAGAACACACAGAACACACAGTACACACACTACACACACACACACACACACACACACACACACACACACACACACACACACAGAACACACACAGAACACACACACACACACACACACACACACACACACACAGAACACACAGTACACACACACACACACACACACAGAGAACACACCGAACACACAGTACACACACACACACACACACACACACACACACACACACACACACACACACACACACACACACACACACACACAGAGAGAGAGAACACACAGAACACACAGTACACACACACACAGAACACACAGTACACACACACACACACATAACACACAGTACACACACAGAGAACACACAGAACACAGTACACACACACACACACACACACACACACACACACACACACACACACACACACACACAGAGAACAAACAGAGAACACACAGAACACACACAGAACACACAGTACACACACACACACACACACACACACACACACACAGAACACACAGAACACACAGTACACACACACACACACACACACACACACACACACAGAACACACACAGAACACACAGTACACACACACACACACACACACACACACACACAGACACAGAACACACACATGTAGTGCAGGAATGAAGCGATTCAGAGGTAAGGAGTGTGTGTGTCTCTGTTGTTCTAGTTGTGTCTGCACGAGAACAGCTGAATTGATCTTGGCAAGGATTCTGTGTCTGGCTGCACTATTTCTTGCCAAAAACATACTCTGTGTTAATTAAGGCTGTGATTGGGCCTTTTATATATCGTGAAATGCATTTAATCAGAGCAGAATTAATCCACTTCTCCCTGACAGCAGTTCGAGGATTCAGACCCTCATTATCACCATCCAGCACTCGCTCTCACACACTCACACACACACACACACACACACACACACACACACACACACACACACACACACACACACACACACACACACACACACACACACACACACACAGCACTCGCTCTCTCTCACACACACACACACACACACACACACACACACACACACACACACACACACACACACACACACACACACACACACACACACACAGCACTCGCTCTCTCTCACACACACACACACACACACACACACACACACACACACACACACACACACACACACACACACACACACACACACACACACACACACACAGCACTCGCTCTCACACACACACACACACACACACACACACACACACACACGTCAGCTGCTGCCTGAACCCAAACAAACAGATGAACTAGAAGAACTAACTAGCACTATGAGCACCATTCTCTCTAGAACATTGGATGTGGTTGCACCTATTAAATTAAAAAAGGTCAGAGAGAAAATTAAAGCACCATGGTATAACAATACTACGCATGTTTTAAAGAGAGAAACCCGTATTTTAGAGCGTAAATGGAAACAAACTAATTTAGAGGTCTTTAGAATCGCGTGGAAAGACAGTATGTCACGTTATAAAAAGGCCCTAAAAGCGGCCAGGGCTGAGCACCTCCGCAAACTAATAGAAAACAACCAAAATAATCCAAGGTTTTTATTTAACACCGTGGCTAGACTAACAAATAAACAGACGTCACCCGAACAAAATATCCCGTTACAGTTCAGTAGTAATGATTTCATGAACTTCTTCACTGAGAAAATAGAAAGCATCAGAACCACAATTGTAAACGTTCAATCTTCAATCGCGCCTTATAATTCAGCTTCAATTATCACCCCGAAAGAACAATTACAGTGCTTTACAACTATAGAACAAAAAGAGTTAAATAAACTTATCACTTCATCTAAAACAACAACATGTTTATTAGATCCTATACCAACTAAACTACTGAAAGAAGTGTTTCCTGTAGTGGAAGAGCCTCTCCTCAATATTATTAACTCGTCTTTATCTCTAGGTCATGTTCCAAGAACATTTAAACTGGCAGTTATAAAACCTCTCATTAAGAAACCACAATTAGATCATAATAATCTAGCAAATTATAGACCCATTTCAAATCTTCCATTTATGTCTAAAATATTAGAAAAAGTGGTGTCCGCTCAACTGGGCTCTTTCTTGCAACAAAATGATATCTATGAAAAGTTTCAGTCTGGATTCAGACCGCATCATAGCACTGAAACTGCGCTCGTTAAAATCACAAATGATTTACTTTTAGCTTCTGACCAAGGCTGTATCTCAATACTAGTTTTACTTGATCTTAGTGCTGCGTTCGATACTATAGATCATACATTACTCTTAGATCGACTACAAAATTATACTGGTGTTCAAGGACAAGCATTACAGTTTTTTTCGATTGCTAAACGACAGTGGGCACAACTGGAGTCACATGTGCAAAACTCTAACTACAGTCTGCACAGCAGCAGTTCATGTGGACCAAACTCTAGTTCGTTTTTCATTGCTTGAACACAGTTTTCAAAACTCTACACACTTATCCCATGACTTTAACCACAACCTGCACAACACTGTGGATTTACAGCACTTTGTTCAAATGCTAACACACTGCTGTCAAAACTGTGAACCACACATTCAAAACAGAATAGATTTCAGCCTTGTGCCTTTCAAACACTGCTGACTGTGGCCTGATGCTAGAGAGAGGCAGGATTAGCCCCTCAATTATTTGTTTGAATTATGCACTTTTAGTTTCTACCTTTTTTTTCTCATTACTGTAATTCCGTAAATTACTACAGACTATTGAAGCAAACTGCTAATTTTCATTTACCTTAAAGAATTGTTATGTTCTAAAAATGTACAGTTTTTCTCGATTGTTTACACACAAATACTGGTACTTGAGACACAATGACCACAACATGTAACTCATTCACCAACCCCCTGAACCAATTCTGCTAAACTACAAGCACAATTCCTGCTTTACACTGACATTGCAGTTCTAAAACACACATTTTTTTCAAAACACTACACACAATTCTCTGATTTTGGCACAATTTTAATGCAGAAAATCTCTTGTTTTCCCAAGGAACACACTGCCATTCAAATATGCACACTGACTCATCACATGGGCAAACACCCGTCACACAGTTTTACAATTAGCAATCAGAGCTTTAGCATAAAGGGCAACAAGTCAGCTCTTCAACAGGTCAGCTCTTCAACAGGTCAGCTCTTCAACAGGTCAGCTCTTCAGTGGAGCAATGGATGCCAACATTGGATTTTTTTTTTTTTTTACTGTAACTGTATACATTCAATTCTTCTGTTGTTTTGTATGTAGACCACTGTAAGTGGGTGAATGACGGATAAGGATTAAGATGTGAAAAAAAATAAAACTGCCAAAAAAATTCTAATTTTAGGACTTTCTATACTTATTAGAGTGTTGTGTATGTAATGCAATGACATGTACACATTTCAAGAATGTAATTAACCACTTTTTTTGGTGAATCAGATCTTTTTCCCCATGAAAATGTCATTCCTGGGTAACGTAATGAATTTTTAAATTAATTACATTTCTACCATTGTTGGCATATACAAATGTACTGATATCCATAATTGGAGCTCAACAAACAACTAGTGCTCGTAAAACTACATTTTAATCACAATTAATATAATAAATTTGGGATTTCATATAGACATGGGCTCAGTTATGGCTGCTGGTAACTCAAAATTCAGAACCAAATTTAAAAAAAAGCTGGAAAATGTTTAAAAATGTTTTCCAATAAAGTAAATAAGACTTGTTTTATCATTAACTCAACAAAAAACAGAATTGTGTAATCTAACACACAAATATGGGTTAAATGAATGGCCTGTGTCATTGTTAGCCGGAATGACATACTGTTAGACGGAAGGACATTCTGCAATATTTTTCAGGATTACCATAAAAACCATCCTCAGTATCATTTTTTTCCTTTCCAACACTCAAACTTGAAACAAAGTAAGAGACGCTGACAAGTTTTTAATGATTTAAAAAAGTTAAATTCATTGATAATGACCCATGTGACTCATTGAATCATATGAAATCAAGATGAATGACAGCTAAAATATGGCAAAAAAACATACAATTATGTAAATAATGTTAATGTTAATAATATAACAATAATAACTTTGCCTAAAAGTTTACAAATGTTAATTAAAAACTAGATTGTTGTGCATATGTCATTCTGGATAACAGATGACATGTCCTGGCTAACAGAGGTTTTTTGTTATACAAGAATGATATGTTGTTATCCAGGAATGACAAAAACCAATATTTTTTCTTTATAATCAGGCACTAACTTAACCACCTATGGAAAACTACAACTTAGCTATCATCACTTAAGGTAACCTTTTAGATCAAATAGATCGTTTTTTTATATAAAATCATTATAAATGTTTTATTAGTGTTATCCAAAAGGACACATGATATTGCTACAAAGTGCACCAGTGACCGAAATATCAAAATATCGACATTTTAAGAGACGCTTCCTGACCTTTGCACATGTTCTAGTGCTCCTTCAGGGTCTTCTTTTTGATACAATATTATGTCATATGACATACCAAAATGCATTATGGTCCAAAATGGTCATTGATGTCTGTTATCCAGGACTGACATTAGAGAAATCACAATTTGGGGACAAAAGTCGTTCTGTCATAAAAATGTAAATAAGCTTAGTATTATCACTATATTTGTAGGAATCATTGAAAACATCAATACAATTATGCCCAAGTAGATTTTAAATACTTTTATATATATTTTTAAAATTTTTGTTGTATTTTTGTATTCAGATTTTAAGCCGGGACAGTTACCCGGAATGACATTTTGAGACTTTTGAGCTCAATAGTTCCTTAAAGATTAATTATTTATAATGAATTCTCACATGAGTAATTAAAGAGGGGGAAGTTGAGTCACTTAATGAAGTGCATTTAAAAATGTATACATTTTTATATTATGAATATGCTTGGGACACCAGAATTGACACGCCACGTCATTGACCCACGTACAACTTTGTGTTGGTTGGGATGTACACTGTGTACATTGTTTTTGTGGGAAAAATAAAATATATTTGTTACCATGTATTTGTGTGTTCTGAGTATAAAAACAATATTCTCAAATATTTTACAGCACACCTATGTATGTACTGTCTGTAGTAAGTGTAACACTGAACAAAAAAAGGCCTAAGTCATTATGATGAATGGAGAAGAAGTGTTTTCCATTCATCATAGTGTTTTACATTGAGCACATCAGTGTTCAACTGGTTCTTATAAATGTCTATTCATAATTATGATGGTTTGTGTGTGTCATTTGAAAACAAAATACCATTTTGAGAAGAAATAACATTGTTTTGAATGTAAAGTTTCATTTTGCAGGAGAATTGAGGGGTTTTGCCCATTGTGTGTGTTTTTTTTGGATTTGTGTGTAGAGTTCTGAGAATATGAGGCATGCTTTCAGAAAATGTGTGTAAACAATCGAGAAAAACTGTAAATAAATCATGTGAAAGAATGTCACTCTTTTCTTTGAAGAAAATATTACTTTGTATGAAGTCACTGAAATTGTTCAAACTGTAAAGATGAAAAGTTAGTATTTTCTGTATTGGTGTTTGATGCTAGTGTTTTTCCTCTCAGTGTGTTCTGAGTGACAGTAACTATGTTTCCATCAACACGTTTTTATCCGAATTATGTGATATCGAATGAAAAATGCCTTATGGAAACAGTAAAATTCGATTGAATTTCTTGAATATCGACTAAAATGAAATACGGTCGGTCTCATCGGATTTTATCTTGATCGATGTACGGTTTATGCGATAAACGCTGATGGAAACGTAAGTTTTAGTTATTTTCCACCCAGTTTGCACCCATTATATACTGTCTGGTTTGCACACATGGCCGGTGTCAACAAAGTGGACAAACGAGGAGACGAGATACTTTTTGAATTTAATTTAACAGAAAAATAAAACGGCTATTATAGCAAAAATCTAAGAAATGCCATAATAGTCAAATAATGTCGTTATCAGCTGTCACATAAGCACCTAGAGTCCTGCAATGGGTTGGGTACGCGCATAAAAGTGGCTAAAACGGGTGGATTGTTTGTGACATTCCTAAACTTCACAGGCGGGGATGCGGGCGGATAATGAACTCCTTGCGGGCGGGTAGCGGATGAAAAATATGTGCAATATTTGTATGTCTAAATTGCCATTACACACTGGCAAATATGTGTTTTGGGCATCCTTAAAAATATTCTTGTTTGCCGTTACCCGACCGATCCTGTCAATTTAGGACCGACCCAATTAATTTTTTTCCCCTTTTAGTCCGACCGACTGGCCGGTTGTAAACTTGTAAAACGACCGATTTTTTTATTTATTTTTTACTCTTCAAACAACTAATACAAATGCAATAAAATAATATTAATTATATTTTAGTAGGCCTAAGTATTGTGTAGGCTACGCTCTTTCTTTTAAATAAAAACCCGTCAATCAAGCAAAATAATATTCAATGATTGTAGGGCAGGCTAATAAGCCTATGTGTTGTAGCCCAGTCATTATAAAAACGATTTAGTTTAATATTCATTTTTAAATAAAATAATATATATATATATATATATATATATATATTATTATTATTTTATTTTTATTTTTTTATGTTGATTATATGAAAAGTGAAAAAAGCATTAATAAGATAAGATGATCCCGAATATCGGGAGACAAATGGAGTGGGCAGACATGATTTTGACCACTTTATTAAGTTTGTTTTTGTAGAAAAACTTTCTTTAAAGTGAATTTCGTTTTGTATTAATTGTATCTTAATTTTAATCAATGTTTAATTAACCATTTTCCTGGATTTAATAAATAAGAGCTAAATATAGCAGGCAATAATTAGGACACGGAGAGGCGCCCGCGCGTGAACTGGAGGTAGCCTAGGCTACCTCGAATGGCCCAAAACAAAGCGCACTTTCGCGCTCATTAGCCCATTCATGAGGCTATTGTGATGTTGAGAGAGATGCGAGATAAAAAATAAAGCACTTTAAATGGAATGATTTTAGCTTGTGTGCGATTTATCACGGGCACGGGTCAGATCTGGTGCTGAACTTTGCGGGTATGGGCGGGGGCGGGTCTCCAAAAATGGACCCGTGCAGGACTCTGCACTATTACAACTTGTGCAATATTGATCATTTGTTGGTAGATGGCGCGATCCAGGACCATTTTGTCTAGCAAAACTTTGTTCGCAAATGTTTGCTTGAATGTTGTGCGATTCAGTGAGAAAATGAATGGAAACACCTTAAAATGTCTCAAATCAATTCGATATACCAATTTGATCGCAAAACAGCATGTGACGTCATTACGCACAGGTTTTTATTCGCTTTAAAGCCGTTTGATGGAAACACACTTTCACCAGCTTTATTCGCATGATTTTTTTTACCGAACTTCAGATAATTCGATTGACAAGTTGATGGAAACATAGCTAGTGTGTGTTATCTCAGTGAGGGTTGTGTGTAGTGTTTTTCCTCTCAGTGTGTTCTGAGTGACAGTGTGTGTTATCTCAGTGAGGGCTGTGTGTAGTGTTTGGCTGCACTGAGCCTGTTTTGAGCCGTGTGTTAAGAGTTGTGTTGCTCTGAATGAGTTTTGCAGGTGATGTGAACTGTTTAGCTCAGGTGACTGTTGGTAGTGCAGACTGTAGTTAGAGTTTTGCACATGTAGCTCCAGTTGTGCTCTGTCGTTTAGCAATCGAAAAAAACTGTATAAGGAAACATGGAATTAGTTTCCATTGTTATGCTGATGACACTCAAATATATATTTCATTACGGCCGGATGAAAACGCTAAATTTTCCAAATTGACAGAGTGTGTTAAAGATATAAAAGATTGGATGACGCGTAATTTTCTTTTATTAAATCCAGACAAGACAGAGGTAATACTTATCGGTTACACACACACACACACACACACACACACACACACACACACACACACACACACACACACACACACACACACACACACACACACACACAAACACACACAAACACACACACACACACACAGCACTCGCTGTCTCTCACACACACACACACACACACACACACACACACACACACACACAGCACTCGCTCTCTCTCACACACACACACACACAGCACTCGCTCTCACACACACAGCACTCGCTCACGTCTCTCTCTGTGGGGGCTTGATGACACCGGCATCCTGATGTCAGGAGTGTGTGTGTGTGTGTGAGTGTGTGTGTGTGTGTGTGTGTGTGTGTGTGTGTGTGTGTGTGTGTGTGTGTGTGTGTGTGTGTGTGTGTGTGTGCATGAACGAGGCCTGTGGGATTCATACGCTCTGTTATCATGACATACAGACTCAGACTCATCAGTCAGGGAATGATTTTGGTTGCATTTTGCTTGGAAATGAAAGTCGGTTGACGTTAGAACTCGACTGATGTTGGTTTCTGACGTCAACGCGATTTTCATTTTCAACCACAATACAACGTCTGTCCAACGTTGGAGATTAACGTCAATCTGATATTGGATTCTGACATCAATCTGATTTTCATTTTCAACGTTGGGTTTGCTCTTCTAAATGCAAATTTTGGAGCACACTAGCTTATAGATAACAGTAAGGCTAACATATTCTTACTAAAATCCAAATAACTTTTAATAGGGCACTATTTGAGGGAACAGCCATTTGGGTGTCCGAAACCATTGAGTGATTGAGTGACTTGTTCAATCTCACATTCAGTCCCACTACTGGAACTGTGTTCTAGAAATAAATGTGATATTGATATAAGGGTAGGCAGGCATAGATTCAGAGGCATAAGATACTGTAAGTATTACACACAACAATGCAACAATAATGCAACAATGCTTTTGACATTTACTTTTTACATTTGAGACTTAAGTACTTTTAAAAACAAGTACTTCTGTACTTTTACTCAAGTAAAAATCAGTCTTTACAACTTTTACTTGTAACAGAATAATATTTGACCAGTAGTATCTGTACTTTCACTCAAGTAAGGAAGTTGTGTACTTTGTCCACCTCTGTCAGTAACACCAGGCATGTTCCGTCTCAGTCTCAGTCTCAGTCTCACTCTCACTCTCAGTCTCAGTCTCACTCTCACTCTCAGTCTCAGTCTCAGTCTCACTCTCAGTCTCAGTCTCACTCTCACTCTCAGTCTCACTCTCACTCTCAGTCTCAGTCTCACTCTCACTCTCAGTCTCAGTCTCACTCTCACTCTCACTCTCACTCTCACTCTCACTCTCAGTCTCACTCTCAGTCTCACTCTCAGTCTCAGTCTCAGTCTCAATGTCACTCTCAGTCTCAGTCTCAGTCTCACTCTCAGTCTCAGTCTCACTCTCAGTCTCAGTCTCACTCTCAGTCTCACTCTCACTCTCAGTCTCAGTCTCAGTCTCACTCTCAGTCTCACTCTCAGTCTCACTCTCACTCTCAGTCTCAGTCTCTCGGGACTGTGGAACGGCCCTGAATGCATTGCATTGTGTGATACCGGATTGCACTCAGAATGATCTCTTTCAGTCATTAGTATTCATGCGCAGATAATGCCATATTCACTAAACATACAACAATATACAGCAGAAAGAGTGAAGGAGCGACACAACTCAGCCTTGCTTCTCATCAAAAACATTTAAACCTTCATAGAATAAGAAGAAGAACTCTATATTCTTGCTTCTTGCACACGTACCTCAGACGAAGGACAACATCTGTGTGAGAATCTGCCGTTACGCTGATGTGATTCCCGTTCACTTCTCGGAAGCATTGAGGCTTGGGAAGAGCAGCTGTTTCTTATAAACCTGTGATTGCAATCTAATGGTGAACATTACCAACAAAAACGCTGCGTATTTAAATCTGGGGAATTGCAAAACTCTCGGTCTATCGCCAATTCTTCTGTAAGGAAAACAAAGTCTTCATAGTTGTACAAGTAACTCCACAATAGAAGCCAGTGCCGATATAAATGAGATGCTCATCATTTTCTGCTAAGAGAAGAAGAACCATGCTTACATTCACTGAAATGTAAAAACCTGGGGCCGTATGTATAAAGCCACTCAGAGTAAAATTTTAGTCTCAAGTCTGTCAAAATTCTAAGAATGACGTCATTTTACTTTTATTCCTAGATTTGAGAATAAGAGTGATTCATAAAGGTTCCTAAGTGTCAAGACTAGGTCTCAGCTCCTAAATTATTTAAGAGAGCTGAAGAGGTCTCTTAACCTAGTTAGGAGTAACAAGATGGCAGCAGAGAGGAGGAGGCCACGCACTTTTCAATGAAAATATGATGTATGGAGTTACAGTAAATGATGACAGAGTTGATTTTATAGCAACGAAATGAAAGTAATAATTACATTGTTGCAGACTGGAAAAAAGCAGCAGTACACCGGTGATGACTTGAGCTCGTCATTCCACAGTAAGCAGGGTCTTAATAGCACTATTGTGGCACTGACCACACCAAACACATTAGTGGCTAAAAGTGATGTGTGGAGTTTTTTTAATTGTTTTTTTATGACCCTACAAGTTTGCTTAAACCATCAAAATATAAGGAAAATAAAACTTAGTGAAGATATTTATCTGACAAAATTATTTCAAGTCACTTTTTACAGTACAGATTGTTTCAAAGCAGCTTTACAGTGATAACAGGAAAATAATGCAACAAAGTTAGTTTGGGCTGTACAGCAGCTCTAGAAGAAAATAGTGTCATTGTGCAGCTTAAGTTAGTTCAATGATGATTCATTTCCATTGTAAAAGATCATTAGTTATCTATTTAGTTCATTATACAGCCGCTCTGAGAAAAAGTGATGTCATTGTTTAGCTCAGTTCAGTTCTCAGACAATGGTGTCAATCCAGGCAGATCAATAATATTGTTGAAAAAAGGGCAAACTACAGCTACAGGTTTTTTTTTTTTTTTTTTTACTAAAAAGTTACATTGTCTGCAACATAGTCAGTTATTAATATTTCATTGTCCTCTCTTGTTCATTTGTTTGACAGCCTTGGCTAAAAATGATGTCTGTATAGTTTGACATGTTTCATTGTGTTATCACAAATAAACAATTGACTCCAAGCACAACTACACAATACGCGTACAAAATCTTTAACACATTTTTAATACTATTTGAATAAAGGGTGAGCCTGTCAATTTTCCTTGGCCTCACTTTTGGCCAATACTATAATGGCAGTTCTTTGACTTTCCAATTGATCTTCAAATCTCGCAGTAAAATAAAGCCACTTTATTGAGTATTTTGGGCTTTCCTGAGTTGTTGGATCCATTGATGGAACTCATGTTTGCATAATTGCTCCAACTGTAAATGAGGAGACACGCATCAATAGAAAAGGGTTTCCACAGCATAAATACTAATTTGGGATAAATTTGCAAAATGCACTGCAAAGCATTTTTTTATTCAATTTAAATATTAAAGCTTTAGTGTCGTAATTAAATTATTTTATTATAATTAGATTAAATGATTGGTGTCATGCTGCAGTGACCTCATCCTCGCAGGCTCACTATTGGCTGATTCAGTGGTTGAGGGCGGCCATTTTGGGTTGACATCATTGTAGTTCTTAGTTTACAACACTTAAGTCCCACTTCAGTCAGCACTTAAGAATCAGTCTTATACTTTACTGAAAGTTGCTTTTAGCTGCTTTATAAAAGTCTCCTACTCTTAGAAAAGTCCTACTCTTTACTAAGTATTTTCTGACACTTAAGTCAAAGCTTAAGACTTTTCTTAAGAGCATTTCTTAGAAGTTTTATACATACGGGCCCTGAAGTGAATAGAGCTGTTCTTCAAGAGTTTGTATAGTTCAAATAAAACTGGTGGAAACAACAATGAATTCTATTATATTAAGTGTAGAATAGAGGCAAACTCTGCAAGTGAAAATACACAAGTTAACTGTTTCAGACCAAGTTTGTCACCAGGACAGAGACTCCTCATTATCAGAACTGAGTCTCGAGCCCCTCGATCTCGGTTTCTCCCGGACAAACACACCTCATGTAAATAAACAGAGATTTCCCTGAGGAATAAACACGAGCTTCCGTTCAGTGTCTGGAGGAAAACAGGAGGCCTGTGAAACCGTTTCCACCACTGAAATCATCCTCAAGCTTTTATTCAGACAGCTCTCGCTCATATTCTGCAGAATCATACGTGACCCTAGACCACAAAGCCAGTCACATGGGTCCGTTTTTTTATTTATTTGAGATGTACACATCATCCGAATATACATTTACTGAATAAATAAGCTTTCCATTGATGTGTAAAGTATTATCATCCCAGCTAAAAGGGAACGTTCAAGGTTCTCTCAAAGTTATTAAAACATTCATTCAAAGTTATCTGGTCTCAAAACATTAGCACACAAAACAATATTATATATATATTTTTTTCATTGGATGTTCGTCTTACATTTTAGGGGTTCAAGCATGAAGTGCTGAAACCCTATTGTAATTGTAAGGATTTTTATTATTTTTCTTCTGCCGTAAAACGCACCGTGCAGCCCAAACTGTAAATCCTGGAGTCTTGGCCAAACCTGGCCAAATGGTAGTCCTCAATTTGGGGAGAACCTATCAAAGTATGACCCTGATTGGCCAATAGGTGGCGCTACAGCAAGCAGGGGATTTGACCTAGACTCAAGTGTATTATATCACTGTGATCCTTGGCTCAAGCCGGACATAATGTATATCTCCGATTTCGATTCTGGCAGCAAACATTTTCTGCCATATTGAATTTTGTCCAAACCCTACTTTTGCAAACTAGTCCCAGGTTTTTCGCTCGATTGGAACCAAACCAGTGCAGAAATGTTCTCTGGAGTCTGACTATCAAAAGCTATCGAAAAAAAGTAGAAATTTCGATTCACGGTCGCTAAGGGGCGCCAAAACGTACGTTGTGGGAGGAGCCTATTTTACTAAAATGGCTATAACTCAAGAAGTAAATGAGTACCAAACTCGGTACACATATGTAGGAGTTCAATTTGAGATCACAGTAAAAATATCGCGACGATTGAACACTAGGTGGCGCTATAACATGAAAAAACATAAAAAGGGCTATGACCACCTGACCGTTAGTCCGATTGACTTGAAAATTGGTATGCAGTGTCTTGATCCAAGGTACCATGTATGTATATGAGGACATTGGCTGAACAACTTTGTCTCAAGAACCACTGCTGTCAATAAAATTATTCATTGAATATTCATGATTATGTCAAAAACCTACTTTAGCGAACTAGTCCTAGGTTTTTTCAGCTGATCGGAACCAAACCAATCTAGGACAATTCTCTGCACTCTCTAGATCAATAATTATCACAAAAAAAAGTTGAACTTTTGCATTTGGATGGCTATAATAGGGTCATTTATAAAATGGGCGTGGCAAAATACACTCAAAAGTTTTATGGAGATCGGACATTAGGTGGCGCTATCACTGTTAAAAAGATTTAAAGCCATATATTTCCTATGGTACATTGCCTGTATTGGCTGTAAATGGTCTTTTCCATCTAGTATGTCAGTGGTTACATGCTTGCTAAATAAAACTTAATAACTTTTGATGCTATTGTGCTTAAAGGCCTTAAAGGCCTTAACTGCTTGAACCCCAATAAATGCTGCTTGCAGCTTTAATTATTATTATTATTATTAAAATGTAGATGCAGAATATAACTCTTTAAAATATGGACACAATTTAAGTTAATTTACAGTGTTTAGAGAAAACAGACAGAAAAAAAGTTTTACAGTATGGTTATCATTTTAAATCGTCCTCTTATTGAATTTTTTATTAGCCTATTTGTTGTTGCATGTGTTGTAGTTCCATTTGTAATATGTTGTAGAGTTCATTAAGATCTCTGATATTCAAATTTCATCACATTTCATGTCAACATAACATGTTCTAGTTGTTTTGAACTTTACACATGCATTGAGTGAACTGATGAGTATTACTCATCATAGCCTATCTATGTGCTTATGGGTCTGTTAAATATGCTGTGGAATACTAAAGAAATTTGTCTGGAGTGCAT
>CM038634.1:1269933-1309933 GCA_021554675.1 Leuciscus idus | reverse complement strand
CCATGAAGATGTGAAAAAATAGGCATAAATCTAGCTTACACATTTACCAAAATTATTATACGCCTGTCTAACCGAAGCTAATTTGTGTGTGTTTCTCCATCTCCAATGTCACTTCTCTGTGTTTTACGGCCCTGACGAGAACGTCGGTCTCCTCGGCTGTGAACCGCTCCTGGCGTTCGTCTGGTGAATTCGCCGTTATAATAGCAAACCGCCATGGAACAAGCGCGCCTGCTCTTAAAGGGAATGTGAGATGTCACTCTGACTGGTTTATTTCACGTTACGTCCAAACCACACCTATGAGTAATGAAGCGACTTCAGACCAACACATTTTAGATTTGCGCAGGGACGGACTGACAATCTGTGCGTTCTGGAAAAGTCCAGAACGGCCGTCCAACCGAGGGCTGTCGGCACAAGAAAAAGTGTAATAAAGCAATATGAACAGCCAACAGCAGGGGCACTAATACGATCACTTATACACTACGTGTAAAAAAATAATAAAAAAAAACTGAGGAAGAAGAGTCGGCCTACTAGCCACTGACAGAAAGTTAGTTTTATAAGGCTTAGGCTACCTATACTGCACTTTTAAATTTGCTTACATTATACTTGAATAGTTAAGTTATAGTATAGCAGTGGTCTCCAATGTGGTGCATGTGAGTTGACCGCTAAACACATTCTATAAATAGCCCCAACTTGCCAATAGCGATCCACTGTAAATCGGGGCTTCAGACTTCGACTAAATGCGACTATAATTTATAATTTCGACTATAATTTTGTGACCTTTTCAACTAAACTTTTCAATTTGCACTTTTGCCTCTACAAAATTACCCAACTCTCTTTGATTATGCGCTGTCATTTGCGTTGCGCATGAGAAACATCAAATGGCAAACGCTCAAAAAGCGGAACAAAACTTGTTTGATCTGAGCAGCGCAGAGCATTATCAGCTCGGCCCAAAAAACAGCGATCGCGGCCAAAGCTGATCTCGATCACGCGAACATTACTACACAGAGCTGCGCGATCCACTGAGAAGCAGTGAACAGCGCTGATATTCTCAACATATTGACGCAAAAAACAGGCGAAACATTGTTCCAAGAACAAACCAGTTAGAAGACATTTCACTCCATAACTTATGAATTAACTGTAGTAAAACAAACTTTTTTTGGCAGAAATGTGCCTGTATATATTCATATTAAAAATGCTGTTATATTAATATAGTCATGTAGGCCTATATAGGCTATGTATTAAATGTAATGCAGTAGGCTAATGTTTTTGTTAAGAAGTTATGGCAGTTTATTTATTTATTTTTGCATTTATATTTATACAAAATGTTTGGGCTACTGTTTTTGATAACGCATACAATAGGTTTATAGAAAATCAACAAAAAAATCTATAAATATTTTCATAATTTTTCAGGAATTGTTGATTTTTTTTTTGAAATGCTTGTAAGTCTGAACCAGAATATCAAGATATTTTATTATTTCGCATATGATGGTGTGAAGTAAAAAAGCACCACCATGTTATATGTATAATAAATATTTGAGTATAACAAACAAAAATCCCTTCTATTATTTTATCCCTTGAGGTAGCCCTCGCACACAAAAAGGTTGGAGACCCCAGGTCTACTATATGTTTTATTATTACAAGTTTGTGTAATTTGGGTTTTCTGTAATTTGGGTTTTCTGTAGCCAGTGACATTTCATTATTTGCATTTTATGGCATTGTACATTTTTTGCCTTTATTTGAAGGCTGAGGCTTCATTAATAAACACAACCCCAATTATCATCACTGGTTTGATATGTTACTTGCTGTGAATACTTTGTCTGATAGGCTACAGTATTGTGGCATATCAGGACATCCTGGCTATAGTGTCTGTCGCACAGGGGCGAATGGCCGGATGATGGGCCTATTTGGGAGAAAGTCCAGGGCTGTTTTTTAGCCCCAGTCCGTCCCTGGATTTGCGTCGAGCGCAAGAGTCATTTATCCCGCCGGTATAATAGCAACAGCGCCCGAGACCCGCCCACAAAGTTACTTGCGTTTTGCGTTTGATACTTGCGTTTCAGATCGTTAAAATAGGGCCCACTGAGTCAAACTAGATCTTAAAGGAATAGTTCACTTAAAAATAAAAACACTGTCATCATTTACTCTCCCTCAAGTTCTTCAAACCTGTGTGAGTTTCTTTCTTCTGATGAACACAAAAGAAGATGTTTTGAAGAATGTTGGAAACGAGACACTCGTTGGACCCCATTGACTTCCATAGTATTTTTCCCTAAACTTTCTAATGTCTCAGTCGTGTCTACTTTTATTTCTCCTAAGGAATTTTAGGAAAAACATTTGAGACCCTGTTGATACTACAATGAGAGATATATGAGAATCACAACTAAGTCTCCTGAGCTTAAAAAGAGCAACATCTGAGCAATAAAATATTCCTCCAATGAAGCCTTGAGAGAGATTGTGTGGCAGGATGAACTGTTGAAATCAGTCCCTCCTCCCCATTTGGTTACAATTGGCTCGTGGTGTATTCTCGGTGTCCAATCATGTCATGAGGAGGATGTTATAGCTCGAACGTACCCCTTGGGGCAGTAGGTGACGCTGGAAGCTTGTGTTGTTTGGGTTCACCCAGTTTTTGGTGGTGTCGCAGGTATGTAGTCTATCGCAAATGTTGTATTGTTGCTAGTTTGCTTGTGGTTTATGTGGAATTCTGATTTGTCATAGAACTCCTTGCTGTGTTGTGGCTACCCCAATTGTCATTGGATTTAACGGAGAGTTAACGTTACTTTGTTTACTCGCGCATTGCCTGCGAGATTTGTGTGTCAGCGTGCTGTTGTTCAGGTAAGTGTTCTCCATTCGGGCTATGTGGTTGTCTTATCTGCGTGGTAGCTTCATAGAACTATTATTGTGTGTTTTAGGGATAGCTGCCATAACAAGGAAGCGTTTGCGGCCTGCCTTGGGGCGATTGCTGCTTTGCTCCAGCGCTGTTAATGCACGTTTCCCTTATTTTGAGCTTTTCGCCGAGACAAAGTTAACCGATGGACTCGGAGCTCATTTCCTCTGACGAAACTACCTCATAGGCCCCTTGCGTGGCCGGCTGAATATCTGCCCTCAGACGTGTAACATTCCTGAATGAATGTGTTTATGTGGTTCGTTTGTGATCGTTCGAGTGGGTTGTGCGTCCTTCAAAGTTATTTCTTTGTAGTTTATTTCATTTACTAGCAGTATTGTTGTTTTGCAAAGTTATTTATTTCCTTTGCCTTTTGTTATTTCATTTTATTTCATCTACCAGGCTCATTGACGTTTTGCAAAGTTATCTATTTCTTTTGTTTTTTTGTTTATTTAATTTATCAGACTCACTGTCGTTTTGCAAAGTTATTTATTTCTTTTGCTTTTTGTTTATTTAATTGAACAGATTTATTGTCGTTTTGCAAAGTTATTTATTTCCTTTGCCTTTTGTTAATTTTACTTTATCTACCTGACTTATTGTCATTTCTTTCATTTTGTTTATTTCATGTATTAGTATTGTTTTGCAAAGCTATTTCATTTACTTTTGTTATTTTCATTTACTAGCAGTTTTGTCATTTTGCAACGTTATTTCATTTTCCTTGTTTGTTTATTGTAGCATTTCATTTTCTTTATTTAATTGATCAGTACTATTGTTGTTAAAGCTAATTTTGTCTATTCATGTCATTGTGTGGATAGTCTGATCTATTGTGTGAATTTATGACTTATCATTCATTCTGTTTATGCTGTCTTTGTTATATGAGGAGCTGAGTGCTGACGGTGGGGACGGCGTGCTCGAGGTGGTGGGCCCTCTTTGGTGTGTAGTGTGGGTACCTTCACAGTGTGACCGTTGCCGTGCTGGTTTTGTGGCTGTGCATGTGTGTTGGGGGGGGAATTATTCGGGTACTCAAGCCCGAGTCGCTGGACGCCCACCAGTAAGCCTCAAGCTCGGTTTTGTGTGTGTGTGTGTGTGTTAGTCCATGTTAGTACACAGAGTTAACACATTCTTGTGTATTATTTATTTTTGTGTTTTATTGATGATGTGGAATGCTGTGAATTTAGACGTGTGATGATGTGGTACTGATTGTAGTGTTTTAAGAATATGCTGACGTCAGCTTCGGAGTGTTTACTATTTTTGCTGTGAATTTGATTAATAAAATTGTATTTTTTATATGGAAGCATTTCTCTGTTTGTTCAGTGCTCGAACCTGATTGCGTGATTCTATAAAATCTTTGGTGGTTACTTTAATTTCCCCGGGTTAGATCTCGGGGTGGCGTAGTCGATTCACATTACTGCCCCTGCTACATTTGGCGTAGTCGGCAGGATAGCCTGAAATATAACAGAGAAGTGTATCCTATTTTTTTTGTTTTTTTGTTTTTTGGATGAATGTTACTTGTGTCTTGTTTGAGGGCAGTTGGATGACGATTCTTTTTGAGCAAAGCAGCAGTTGTTCTTACGTGGACCCGTAACTTGTCAGGTAAGGTTGTTGGGGATTGTTTTGTTTCTCCTGTATTGTATTGAGGTTGGTGATTTTTGAGCTAGCCATGGATGAGGAACTACAAGAGTTGAGGGACTTAGTGGCCCAGCTTAAAGTAGATAATGAAAGGTTTCGCCAACAACAGGCTTTAGCTGTACAGGATCCCAATGTAGTCCTTGCACCACCTAATTTGCCATCAGCTGTTAATGTTGCTAGTAATGGTGCGGCTGCTGTCCCCATAGCAGAGAGGATGGTTTTCATCCCGCGAGAACGAACATGCCCCATATTTAGTGGGAAATCGGGCCAACGGTTGAGTGAGTGGCTTGAGGAGGCACAAGCAAGCATGAGAGTACGCCATTTGGCAGTTAATGATCAAGCCGATTTCCTTTATGACCATTTAGAGGGGGAGGCTCGTGACGAGATAAAGTACCGCCCTAGTGTTGATCGGAGGGATCCAGCTCGTATAATTGCCATATTAAGAGAACTTTATGGTTGTACTGATTCATATGTAGTATTGCAGGAGGCATTTTTTTCGAGGAAGCAGCAAGAAGGTGAAACCCTTCAAGAATTTTCATTGGCCCTGAAGAGTCTCATGGCTAAGGTAAAGGGTCAGGCACCTGATGGTATGCCAAATGCTGAAGCCCTACTTAGGGATCAGTTTAATGAATACGTTCTTGATGGTGCTTTACGCCGTGAGCTGAAGCAGATGGTGCGGCGGCAGCCTATGGCCACCTTGCTGGAGGTCAGAAAGGAGGCCATGCGGTGGGAACGAGAGGGGTTGCCTGGCGGCATGAGGGGTCGCAGCCACTCTGTTCCCTTGGCTATTGGTATCCAGTATAAGGTACAGGGTAGCCCGCATGATCCGCCTCGGACACCCCCGTCGTCGGAGGTGAGTGAAATAAAGGAGATGTTGAAACTTCAACAAGAACAGCTGCGACGTCAACAAGAGCAATTACAACAGCTTACCCAAAATTTTGTACACTTGCAACGCCCCGACATGCGTGGTCGCTCGTCACGTAATGGGCCGTTAATATGCCGGCGATGCCAACAGCCTGGCCATTTTGCTAGTGAATGTGATGGGGTTCGGGTTTTCTCTCGACCCCAGTCCTTGGGGCGAGGCCCTCCCTTTGGTAGCCAGGCCCGTCCAACTTCGGCTTCGGAAAACTAGTGCCCACCGTTTTGCAGAGCCACACATTCGGTGGGGCAAGCTCTGGCTCAATAAGTGATTCTTCAAATTTGACTAAGGTTTCAAAGTTAATGGCCTCCTGTCCGTATGTCGAGGTAATATTGGGAGGGATCAAGGTGCCTTGCTTGGTAGATACTGGGTCGATGGTGACTACTGTCACTGAGAGTTTTTTTTCGCAGCATTTTAAGCCTTGGGGTCAGGAGCGTCTTCGCTCTTGCCATTGGTTGCAGCTTAGGGCGGCCAATGGCTTAGCCATTCCATACATTGGGTACTTGGAAATGGATGTGGTGCTTTGTGGGAAGTTGATACCACAGTGTGGGGTATTGGTGGTTCAGGACCCACCAGGTAGCTCCCAGATTTCAGCACCCGGTGTTTTGGGAATGAATGTGATTCAAAAGTGCTTTCAAGAGCTCTTTGGACTTCATGGTCTGGCCTTATTCGAATTGCCATCAGTGTCGGAGGCACCTGTTTCTGTCCAACAGGCTTTCCAACGATGCCATAGTAGTAGCTGGCAGTTGCCTGGAGGGGCCAGGGGTAAAGTAAAGATTCGGGGTAGGAGGGCTTGTAGAATCCCTGGGGGCACAATGAAGCTGGTAGCTGCTACTTGCTCGTACCAGTATTCCGGGGCCACTGTGTTATTGGAACCTCCAGAGGCGGGATTACCGGCGGGTTTGTTGGTCTCTCCTGCTCTTATTCAAGTGATCCGAGGCACTGCCCATATACCGGTTGTTAATGTCGGCACTACTGATGTGCTGCTCTATCCCCGCACAGTGGTAGGTGGGTTAGAACATGCCCACATTGTTAGCTTACCAGCGGGTGTCACTGAAGTGCCCTCCTATACCGCTACTGTGTTTTCTCAGTCAGCATCCCCCACAGTGCCGGATCAGATTGAGGCTTTGGATTTGTCCCCCTTGTCCAGGGAGGACCAAGAACAGGTACGACTCTTGGTAAGGAAATACACCCATGTCTTCTCTGCCAACGAATTAGACTTAGGATGTACTAACTTAATTGCTCATGAGATACCCCTGCAAGATAGTGCCCCAGTGCGACAACGTTATCGACGCATACCTCCATCGGAGTATGAGTTGGTAAAGGAACATATTAATCAACTGCTGCAAACACAGGTGATTCGAGAAAGTTGTAGTCCCTACGCTTCTCCCATAGTTCTTGTGAAAAAGAAAGATGGCAGTTTGCGAATGTGCGTGGATTACCGACAGTTAAACAGCAAAACAAGAAGAGATGCATTTCCTCTCCCACGTATAGAAGAGTCGTTAGATGCGCTGACAGGGGCTCAATGGTTTTCCACTCTTGATTTGGCTAGTGGCTACAACCAGGTACCGGTTAGAGAGGAAGATAAGTCCAAAACCGCTTTCTGCACGCCCTTCGGACTATTCGAGTGGAACCGAATGCCTTTCGGACTGTGTAATGCCCCCAGCACCTTCCAGCGGTTGATGCAGCGGATATTTGGTGATCAACAGTGTCAGTCGTTGCTTCTTTACTTGGATGACATTGTGATCTTTTCCGGTTCAGTTAAACAACATCTGGAAAGGCTGGGGGTGGTGCTGAGTCGGTTGGAGCATGAAGGGTTAAAGGTGAAGCTCTCGAAGTGTGCGTTTTTCCAGCAGCAGGTACGGTATTTGGGTCATGTAATCTCAAACCAGGGTGTGGCTACTGACCCCAGTAAAATCGAAGTGGTATCTTCTTGGCCAACTCCTACCACAGTCTCTGAGCTACGGTCCTTTTTGGGATTCGCTAGCTATTATAGGCGATTTGTTGAAGGCTTTGCCAAGCTGGCCGCCCCGTTACATCGGCTAGTGGGAGAGCTGGCCAATGTGGGGTCGGGAAAAAGGCTTCAAAAGGCAGCCATTCAAGTCTGGTCCAGTGAATGTCAGGTCAGTTTTGATGCTCTTAAGACAAAACTGACTACTGCCCCAGTATTAGCATACGCAGATTTTGCACTACCTTTTATTTTAGAGGTCGATGCAAGCTATGGGGGTTTGGGGGCGGTATTGTCACAGGAGCAAGGTGGCCGAGTAAGGCCTATAGCCTATGCCAGCCGCGGGTTGAGACCTGCAGAAAGGAACATGCAGAACTATAGTTCCATGAAACTGGAGTTCATGGCCCTTAAATGGGCCATGACAGAAAAGTTTCGTGAGTATCTGCTGGGTCACAAATGCACAGTCTATACAGATAACAACCCACTGAGTCATCTGTCCTCAGCAAAGTTTGGTGCCACGGAGCAGCGTTGGCTAGGCCAACTGGCTTCATTTGACTATGAAGTCAAATATCGGTCAGGGAGGAGTAATAAAAATGCAGATGCATTATCTAGGCTGCATTTACCCGATTCCCAAACTGTAGAAGCTATGGCCCCAGGCACTACTCTCCCTCAACCACTGCAACAGGTGTTGCAGTCCGGGCTGACCAAGGTTACCCAATTGGCCATCTCTGCTCTACCAGCTCATACACCGGCTGAGATTTCTATTTTTCAGCAGGCAGACTCTATCATTCGGGAAGCTTTAGTCTTTTGGAGGCGGGGGGAACGACCCAGCCCTCAAGAGCGCAAACAGCTCTCCCCACAGACGTTGGTCCTGCTTAAACATTGGGATCGTTTAGTGGAGTGGGATGGGGTGGTTTACCGTAAGGTTTTCCGCCCAGATGGGGGAGAAATGGTATGGCAATTGTTGTTGCCTGAGGCCATGCAAAAAGAAGTACTAACACAGGCCCATCAGCAGCATGGCCATCAGGGAACCGAAAGGACCCTAGAGCTTTTACGGCAGCGGTGTTTCTGGCCGGGTATGGCTTCGGATGTGGCACGCTGGTGTCAGTTGTGCGAAAGATGTCAGGTTGCCAAAGACAATCGTCCCACGGCACAGAGTTTCATGGGCCACCTGTTGGCGGGGCGACCCAACGAAATCTTGGCAATTGATTTTACTACTCTAGAGCCAGCTAGGAGTGGTCAGGAGAATGTCTTAGTAATGACTGACATTTTCAGCCAGGCATTCATATAATCCTACAGTTCAAACTACAATCCGGCCTCTATCCAATGCCAGAGGAGAACTGGCCCCCGACTGAGCCTGGGTTCTCCCAAGGTTTTTTTTTTCTCCATTAAGGCACCTGATGGAGTTTTAGGACACCATTAGGTCACTTGATGGAGTTTTTCGGTTCCTTGCCACTGTTGCCTTTGGCTTGCTCAGTTGGGGATATTTTGGGGATATTTAATTTAATTTTATCAATCAATAAATTCCTCTTGAAACAAACTTTGTTGTATTATTTTAATTTAATACTGTGAAGCTGCTTTGATGCAATCTGTATTGTGAAAAGCGCTATACAAATAAACTTGACTTGACTTGACTTGACATTTTTAGCAAGTATACTTTGGCTGTCCCGACTAGTGATCAGCGTGCCCCTACAGTGGCACGGGTGCTGGTGGGGGAGTGGTTTTCAAAGTTTGGGGTTCCTGGCCGAATTCATTCGGACCAGGGCCGCAGTTTTGAAAATGGGCTTATTCAGCAGCTTTGTGGTTTATATGGAATCCAGAAGACGCGCACTACTCCGTATCACCCAGCGGGAAACGGGCAGTGCGAACGTTTTAATAGGACCATGCACAACCTGTTACGAACTTTACCAGTCTCACAAAAAAGAGACTGGAACACTTGCTTGCCCCAAATTCTGTTTTGTTATAACACCACCCCCCACCAGGCCACAGGGGAGTCACCATTTTTCTTGATGTTCGGGCAAGAACCACGTTTGCCATTGGATTTTCTATTAGGTAATGTCCCTGAGCCCACTGGGGTCACGGTTCACGAATGGGTCCAAGAACATCAGGCTCGGTTGCAGCTTGCATTTCATGGAGCTAGAGAGCGGCTGCAAGCAGCAGCTACACGTCGTTAGACAAACCATGACCAGCGAGTTCGCGAGGCACCTTTACAGGAGGGCCAGTTGGTATATTACCGTGATCTCAGTGTGAGGGGCCGCCATAAAATTCATGACATGTGGAGCTCGGTAATGCACCAGGTACTGAGAGCACCGAAGGAGGGTGGCACGGTATATACCGTGGCACCAGTAAGTGACCTGAGCAAGGCTCGGCAGGTGCATCGCTCCTTGTTGAAACTGGTGGTTTGTGAAAGGGTGCCAATACCTCCTGGTATTGACCAAATGGTCGCCCAGCCATCCACCTCATATGTAACTCAGCAGGAGGAATGGCTGGGCAATTACGACTTGATGATCCATGGCCGGCCAGTTTCTTTGCTGGCGCCCGAGTTTCCATTGACGAGGTCAGCCAATAACGATCTCAGTGTGTCGCCCCTTTCAGCTCCTCAAGGGCCTGGCCCCTCTGATGGAACTGAAGTGAGAGCACAACAGACCTCCGGGGCAACGGCTAGACAACACTCTAACCTCCACCATCCCCCCGAGTCTCCAGTGAATGGGTCAGCCAATAATGATCTCAGTACGTCGCCCCTTTCAGCTCCTCAAGTGGAGATAAGTGGCTCTCCACCCCCTGGGGTGGTTGTGTTGCCTGGCCCCTCTGATGGGACTGAAGTGAGAGCACGACAGACCTCCCGGTCAACTGCTGGACAACACTCTAACCTTCACCATCTCCCAAGATCGGTGTGTTAGGTGGGGAAAGTATTGTTTCATTGATACAACTGGTTCATATGCCTTATCCTTTTGGTGGCCCATCGTCGTGGCGCCGATCTAAAAAGGCAGGGTAGATTGTGGCAGGATGAACTGTTGAAATCAGTCCCTCCTCCCCATTTGGTTACAATTGGCTCGTGGTGTATTCTCGGTGTCCAATCATGTCATGAGGAGGATGTTATAGCTCGAACGTACCCCTTGGGGCAGTAGGTGACGCTGGAAGCTTGTGTTGTTTGGGTTCACCCAGTTTTTGGTGGTGTCGCAGGTATGTAGTCTATCGCAAATGTTGTATTGTTGCTAGTTTGCTTGTGGTTTATGTGGAATTCTGATTTGTCATAGAACTCCTTGCTGTGTTGTGGCTACCCCAATTGTCATTGGATTTAACGGAGAGTTAACGTTACTTTGTTTACTCGCGCATTGCCTGCGAGATTTGTGTGTCAACGTGCTGTTGTTCAGGTAAGTGTTCTCCATTCGGGCTATGTGGTTGTCTTATCTGCGTGGTAGCTTCATAGAACTATTATTGTGTGTTTTAGGGATAGCTGCCATAACAAGGAAGCGTTTGCGGCCTGCCTTGGGGCGATTGCTGCTTTGCTCCAGCGCTGTTAATGCACGTTTCCCTTATTTTGAGCTTTTCGCCGAGACAAAGTTAACCGATGGACTCGGAGCTCATTTCCGCTGACGAAACTACCTCATAGGCCCCTTGCGTGGCCGGCTGAATATCTGCCCTCAGACGTGTAACATTCCTGAATGAATGTGTTTATGTGGTTCGTTTGTGATCGTTCGAGTGGGTTGTGCGTCCTTCAAAGTTATTTCTTTGTAGTTTATTTCATTTACTAGCAGTATTGTTGTTTTGCAAAGTTATTTATTTCCTTTGCCTTTTGTTAATTTCATTTTATTTCATCTACCAGGCTCATTGACGTTTTGCAAAGTTATCTATTTCTTTTGTTTTTTTGTTTATTTAATTTATCAGACTCACTGTCGTTTTGCAAAGTTATTTATTTCTTTTGCTTTTTGTTTATTTAATTGAACAGATTTATTGTCGTTTTGCAAAGTTATTTATTTCCTTTGCCTTTTGTTAATTTTACTTTATCTACCTGACTTATTGTCATTTCTTTCATTTTGTTTATTTCATGTATTAGTATTGTTTTGCAAAGCTATTTCATTTACTTTTGTTATTTTCATTTACTAGCAGTTTTGTCATTTTGCAACGTTATTTCATTTTCCTTGTTTGTTTATTGTAGCATTTCATTTTCTTTATTTAATTGATCAGTACTATTGTTGTTAAAGCTAATTTTGTCTATTCATGTCATTGTGTGGATAGTCTGATCTATTGTGTGAATTTATGACTTATCATTAATTCTGTTTATGCTGTCTTTGTTATATGAGGAGCTGAGTGCTGACGGTGGGGACGGCGTGCTCGAGGTGGTGGGCCCTCTTTGGTGTGTAGTGTGGGTACCTTCACAGTGTGACCGTTGCCGTGCTGGTTTTGTGGCTGTGCATGTGTGTTGGGGGGGGAATTATTCGGGTACTCAAGCCCGAGTCGCTGGACGCCCACTAGTAAGCCTCAAGCTCGGTTTTGTGTGTGTGTGTGTGTGTTAGTCCATGTTAGTACACAGAGTTAACACATTCTTGTGTATTATTTATTTTTGTGTTTTATTGATGATGTGGAATGCTGTGAATTTAGACGTGTGATGATGTGGTACTGATTGTAGTGTTTTAAGAATATGCTGACGTCAGCTTCGGAGTGTTTACTATTTTTGCTGTGAATTTGATTAATAAAATTGTATTTTTTATATGGAAGCATTTCTCTGTTTGTTCAGTGCTCGAACCTGATTGCGTGATTCTATAAAATCTTTGGTGGTTACTTTAATTTCCCCGGGTTAGATCTCGGGGTGGCGTAGTCGATTCACATTACTGCCCCTGCTACAATTGCAATAAAGACAATAAAGAGATGTTCTGTTTCTTCCCCCACATTCTCAGTTGTAACTCCTTTTCTCACATCTGAAACTCTGTTGATACTAACATGAGGAATAGAAGAGAATCACAATGAAGTCTCATGAGCTTAGGAAAAGCAACCACTGAGCAATACATTTTTCCTCCGGGATTGTCCCAGCTGTGACGACTTCTGCTTCCGAGAACATGGAAGTGATGAAGAGTCAATGCAGCATCTGTGGAAATACGGCACCATGCGCATAAAGATGGTCGTATCACCAAAACTGTGCTAATCTGCGACACAGGTGTTTATTCCTCGCAGTAAACTTGAAACCATAAATCTCTTTACACTTGAACGCTGGCTTATAAGATCTGGTGTGAATGAGGCTGAGATGTCGAACACAACACTGAGGGAATCGTGGTCTGTTTAGGTGGCAAGGGTTAGGGTTAGGGTTAGGACTCGAGGCGATAGATAAGTGAGTTGAGTCTCAGCGCTGGCTCCTTTTCCTTTGTGTTTTCACACAATATTATTTCCTTTCCTTCGTTCGCCACTCTCTCTCTCTCTTTGTCTCTCTCTCTCTGTTTCTCTCTCTGCACAACGCTCTCAGAATACAGCGGTTTGGCAGAGAGAATGAGATCTGAGCAGTGGCGTAGCCAGGGGAGGGGCCATGGGGGCACTGGCCCCTCCTGAAAACTGATTGGCCCCCCAGTGTGCACCCACCCTTCTACTTGACTGTCACTCACAAATTCAAATCATAATCTTTCAGCTTGTAGTAAATAACTCATGATTGCGTCGCGATGCTTCTCAACGAGGACCAAGAATAGCGAGCTGCTGTTTTCCAATGAAAAAAAGCACACGGTAAGTTGATCTATTTTATATAGCTTAGGCCTATGTTTTTCGATTAGCAAGTTGTTGCAGTGCAAGAAGAGTTTGGTACTACCGTCTTTCGGTGTTAGGACAGACCAGGTTCAATGACGATGTTATCTCCTAGAGCAGACCAAGATAATGCTAATCATTATATTTACTATGCTCCTCTGATGCTTAATGTAACAGGGGTTTACTGCGTTACAATTTACTTATTTTTCGGCTGATATACGCAACAACGCAAGTGATATTGCAAGTAGGGGTGTGTGATATGACAATTTTTGATCGTGGACGATTAAAATGTCTCCACGATCTGCTTTTGAAGAAATATCGTCGTATCAGTTGCAGTTCTGGCACCTCTGTCCCAACATACTGAACAACGCGACGTATATTCACATCAAATGTTAACGCAGCGGAACGGGACACTGCAGTTCACAAAAGTTCATAATTTGCATGTGCTTTAATGCCTTTTCGGTTAAACATTTAATTCGCGTGCAGATTCGCTGTTCTAAAGTGTGTGTTTCTCAGCGCGTACATGTGAAGCTCACATGCACTAAAAGCCTGTCTACCAGCGCCTGGATACTGGACTAAGTTCTCTTACGAGAGGTCTCTCGTACTGCGTAAGTATGTGCTGCGTAAGTATCTGTATCTGCAGATGAAGGAACATCACCTGCAGCTCAACCTGGCAAAGACTGAGCTTCTCGTCCTCCCTGCCAATCCATCTCTACAGCACGACTTCACCATCCAGCTAGAGTCATCATTAATCACCCCATCAAGATCGGTCAGAAATCTTGGAGTAACGTTTGATGACCAGCTGACCTTCACAGATCACATTTCAAAGACAGCTCGATCATGCAGGTTTGCACTGCACAACATCAGGAAAATCAGGCCTTTCCTAACTGAGCATGCAACACAACTTATCGTCCAGGCCCTGGTCATCTCTAGGCTTGACTACTGCAATGCTCTTCTGGCTGGACTTCCAGCATGTGCAACCAAACCCCTACAGATGATCCAGAATGCTGCAGCTCGTCTTGTCTTCAACGAGCCCAAGAGGGCCCACGTCACTCCTCTGTTCATCTCTCTGCACTGGCTACCTCTCGCTGCTCGCATCAAGTTCAAGGCACTGACGCTTGCTTACAGAACTATCACAGGCTCAGCTCCCTCCTACTTTCACTCACTCCTACGAGTCTACATCCCTACCAGACACCTACGATCGGTCAACGAGCGACGTCTCGTGGTTCCATCACAGAAAGCCACAAAATCACTTTCCAGAACATTCTCATTCACAGTTCCATGCTGGTGGAACGCTCTCCCCACCCTCATCCGGAATGCAGAATCCCTGACAACATTCAAAAGACAGCTGAAAACCAATCTCTTCCGTGAGCACTTAACCTTATAAAAAAAAAAAAAAAAAAAAAAGTTTTCCTTTCCCTTTGAAACATCACTTATCAGGCTTATGCTACTCTGAATAATACCTGAACTTCGTATTTTGAGCACTTCTTGCGTTGTTGTTGCTTTTGCCTCTTTATGATGACTCGCTGAATTTTGTCCTAATTTGTAAGTCGCTTTGGATAAAGGCGTCTGCTAAATGACTAAATGTAAATGTAAATGTAAATGTAAGTATCTTACGCTAGGGGAAAATCCCTTTTCCGCGAGATATTGAAGCCAAAAAATTATCCTTAATTTTGTATTATTGTAAAACGCGTTGCGGCAGCATACAGACATAGGCAAGACGGCTCATGTGCCTATTGGCTGTTCTGCGGCAACTGCAGCAGCCTATCGAGCGAGGCCTAGCGCTAATGAGGGTGAGGGTGCTTTGCGCCCACTGCGTCACGTCACGTCCCGCCGAAACGGCCGTGGCTTAGGCCTATAAATACAGCTCGCAGGCTGCTGATATCTGATTTTTCATCTCTTCAGCGAAGCACACGCATCGCTGGTTGCGGAGAGAAGCCGGATGAGGAAGCACTTGCAGCGGGACGAGTCGTCACTGAAGTCGCTGGCCGCGCCGCCTTCAATCGCCTTCCTGCTGCGCTATCCGGCACCTATATCCTTTACACTCTCTGTTGTGTGTGTGTTCGCCGCCGCGACACACACTGTCTAAAAGAGCTTGCGTCTTTTTAAAGATGCCTTCCTGCAGCTCGTGCAGAGCCACACTCAGCGACGGGGACCGCCACGTTGTCTGCGTTTCCTGCCTGGGTGAGGATCATGCAGCTCTCGCGCTCGCTGACGGCGGCTGCCATCACTGCGAGCTACTGCCTATGGCGACTCTGAGGACTCGCCTGGCATATTTCACTGAGACTGCACCTCCTCCCGCTGTAGTGCCGCGCCGTAAAAAGCGCCGTGCTCAGCGGGTCCCGGAACCTTCCCCCACCCGTCAAAGCTCGCCGGTTCGCCCGCCAGCTTCACCGGCTTCGTCAGTGTCTCTTCCTGACGGACAGCGGCCGCCGTCTGCCGCCGCTTCCGTCGATGACGCTGATGAGAAAGCCGCATTGGGGGAGGATGATTCCTGCTCTCTCCTGGCATCGGGCAGTGAGGATTGGGCGAGCTCTGTGGATCTCGCGCCCTCTGTCCGCGCATCATCAGGCAAAAGAGCTAGCATCGAGTCAGCGCTGATGCGCATACTCGCACAGGCCGCGGCGAGCCTCGGCCTCGAGTGGTCTACGCCTGAACAGCCTGCTCACAACCGGCTGGATATTTTCTTCCCGGGGAGCGCTCTTCGCCTGCGTCCAGACCAGCGCCCTTTCTTCCTGAGTTACACGAAGAAGTCGCTAAGTCTTGGAACGCCCCCTTCTCAGCTAGAATGCGCTCTTCTGTTTCGCTAGCATTCTCCGCTGTTGACGATGCTAAAAACAGAGGTTACCATTCGCTGCCGCCGGTCGAAGAAGCGATAGCAGCCCACCTTTGCCCGCCCTCCGCTGGACGGCACGCTAAGCTGGCGCTCTCGCTCATCTGGCCGCCGCCCCGCCCCGCATGGGCCGCGGCCCAGGATTGCGGTAAAGCCCGAGGCCCCGAAGTCGTCCTAGCACGCCTAGGGAAACGACGGTGTCCAAGTCCCGCTGCGGCCGGACTTCCACCAAAACTCATCGCTCGTTCAGTTCCAAGAAATGTGACTGTTCCAGTGTATTTTGCAGTCAACAAGCCGGTTCCACTGCCCGCTTGCCTGCACACAAATGCCGTTTTTACGGCTACCCAGATAAATCCCATAAAGAGTGTATTTTCTGGTGTCCCGGCCACGGCCGATGGTGTTATGAGTGTAGACAAAATGCCCACTGCCCAGTGCCCATTCCTACACACAAGCACAGCCCGTCACACAGGGCTCGCGCACATTAAACGTAGCAGATGTGCCCACTGCCCAGTGCCCACAATCACTACGTCCTGCATGTCTCAAGGTTTCTGTAAAAATGAAACCAACGTGCATTCGCTCTGCTCAGGCGGACAATGCTCTCGGTGTGGTAAATGTGCTCGCTATCCCGCGCACACCCTGTCGCTGAGCGACCAGAGCGCGCTTCGCATTCAACCCCTAGCCATTCATGCAGATGCATGGGCGAGGCTACCCGGGGTTTCGAAGTGGGTGCTAGACATTATAAAAAGAGGCTATTCTCTACAGTTTCGCCGGCGCCCTCGTCGCTATGTGACGCGCGTCGAGACCATGGTAAAAACAGAAGTAGCACACCTACTTGGAGCCAAAATTTCGAAACTATTGAGCAAAGGGGCCATAGAGCCGTTATCTCTAGCTCAGAGCGAAGGAGGGCTATACAGCAGATACTTCCTGGTACCGAAAAAAGACGGGGGTCTCAGACCCATACTAGATCTAAGGCAACTGAACAGAGTGCTGGCAAAGCGACAGTTCAGAATGCTCACGACCAGAAAAATCCTCGCGCAGATTCGCCGAGGAGATTGGTTTGTGTCAATAGATCTGAAAGACGCGTATTTTCAAATACAGATAGCGTCACGTCACAGGCGATATTTGAGATTCGCCTTCGAGGGCCAGGCATATCAGTACACAGTCCTACCGTTCGGCTTGTCCCTAGCACCCCGTACATTTACGATGTGCATGGACGCAGCGCTCGCACCCCTCAGGCTACAGGGCATGCGAGTATTGAACTACTTGGACGATTGGCTGATTCTAGCTCAATCTCACTCGATGCTCATAGAGCACAGGACCATTTTACTCGATCACCTCGAGAATCTGGGTCTCAGAGTCAATTGGGTGAAGAGTTCTCTGTCCCTCAGACAGATAATATCTTTTCTGGGCACAGAACTGAACTCGCTGTCTATGATAGCGCGACTGTCACCACAGCGCGTACTAGACATTCAGCGCGCAGCGAGCTCTTTCCGCTGCGGCGCATCTGTCCCGCTCAAGAAATTTCAGAGGATGCTGGGTCTCATGGCCTCAGCATCATCAGTTCTTCAGCTGGGCTTGCTTCGCATGCGCCCGCTACAGTTCTGGCTGAAAGCGTGAGTGCCGCGCCGAGCGTGGGCTTCCGGTCTGCTTCGTCTCAAGGTCAATCAGAAATGCATCGCAGCTCTGAAACCTTGGAAAGCAAACGACTGGTACCAATCAGGTGTAAGCCTGGGGACTTCCTTGAGTGTGAAGGTGGTGTCTACGGACGCATCCACCTCAGGATGGGGAGCGCTGCTCGAGGGCAGACCGTTCTTCGGCCAATGGTCGGAACGGGAGAAGCTTATGCACATAAACTGCCTCGAAATGCTGGCAGTAGACAACGCGCTGACGCGTTTTTGTCCCCAAATACGAGGGCACCATGTCCTGGTCCGTTCGGACAACATGTCAGTGGTGTCCTACATAAATCGTCAGGGCGGCCTCAGGTCCCGAAACCTGCACAGGCTGACAGAACGCCTCCTGGTGTGGGCTCAGCGCAACCTGCTCTCGCTGAGAGCAGCGCATGTGCCAGGGCTCCTAAACGTAGGACCGGACAGACTGTCCAGGAACAATGTTCCGACAGGCGAGTGGTCTCTACACCCACAGACAGTCCAGCTGCTGTGGAAGAAATTCGGCAGAGCGGAAGTAGACCTGTTCGCGTCTCAAGAAAACGCTCACTGTCTGGAATTTTTCTCCAAGAGCAGGGACGCGCTGGCTCATGTATGGCCCCGCCGCCCGCTCTATGCCTTTCCTCCCGTCTCTCTCCTGCCTCAGGTGATAGAGCGGATCAGGGAAGAAGGATGCTCAGTGCTACTCGTAGCGCCGTTCTGGAAAAACCAACCCTGGTTCCCAGTTCTGATGCAGCTAGCGAGCACTGCCCCATGGCCAGTGCCAGTGAGGAGGGACCTCCTCTCTCAGGCCAAGGGCTCGATTTGGCATCCGCGCCCAGAGCTGTGGTCCCTTCATGTTTGGGCCATCAACGGGTACCCGCTGACCTCCCAAGCGGAGTGTTAAACACGATCACGCAGGCCAGAGCTCCGTCTACGTGACGTCTCTATTTCCTCAAAATGGTCAGTGTTCTCCAGCTGGTGCACAGCTCGTGGCGTGTCGCCCCCAGACTGTGGGGTGACGGAGGTTCTCTCCTTCCTACAAGAGCTGTTGGACAAGGGCAGGTCCCCTTCCACGCTCAAAGTTTATGTGGCGGCCATAGCAGCGTTCTCAAAAACAACGCTTGGTCAGTCAATAGGAAGGAACGATTTAGTCATCCGCTTCCTTAGAGGAGCTAAGAGACTGAATCCTCCCAGACCTCCCTCAGTCCCTGTATGGGACCTTTCTGTGGTACTGGAGGCCATGAAAGGTGACCCATTCGAGCCTTTACAGACGATTGATCTTAAACACCTGTCTTTCAAGACAGTGTTTCTTCTGGCTCTCGCTTCGGTGAAGCGCATAGGGGACTTACACGCGCTCTCAGTAAGCTCGACGTGCATGGAGTTTGGGCCTAATGACTCAAGAGTTATACTCAAACCTAAGCACGGTTATGTTCCAAAATCCCTCAACACACCGTTTGGTCATTTCCTTGTCAGCCCTACCAGTCTCTGACGAGGAAGGAGACGCGAGCTTCCTTTGTCCAGTCAGGGCATTAAGAGCTTTTGTGTCTCACTCATCTGTCTTCAGACAGACGGAGAAGCTCTTCGTTTCGTTCAGCGGACGTTCCAAGGGACTAGCCGTGTCGAAACAGAGCCTATCCAGATGGATAGTTGACGCCATTGCGCTGGCGTACACTTCCAAGGGTATGCAGTGCCCGTTGGGTGTCAGAGCGCACTACACGAGAAGCATGGCTTCGTCGTGGGCCTGGTCATGTGGGATTGCCTTGCAAGATATATGTATGGCGGCAGGCTGGGCCTCCCCGTCTACATTTATAAGGTTTTATAACCTAGAGGTTCCCGCCTTACAGGCCAGGCCGTTGTCGGTCTAAATATACCAGTACTGTCTGTTCTGATGCTATCGGTTCAGAATACTGTGTCTGCTGAGCACTGCTTGATGAGCACTGACCGCTAATCGACCGCAAAATGCTTATGGGCAAATAAATAAGACCCACAATTTCCCATCAGCTCAGGCCGTTCTCCGCCCTGTCTCTATGATGTAATTTGCGTCTAAGGGACGCTGCTATATGTGGAGCCCCTCCGCCCCTCCCTCTTCCCGGACTCCCTGTGAGTTCCCCTGGTGATTATGCACTATATGAACCCCGGGCTTTCGCCCTTGTGTCTTTGGTGTCAGATCCCAGCACGCACAGCGTTTTACATTGGGTCCCCTAGCGTAAGATACTTACGCAGTACGAGAGACCTCTCGTAAGAGAACGTACTCGGTTACTAACGTAACCTCGGTTCTCTCTAGAAGAGGGAACGAGTACTGCGTATCTTGCCATGCATGCACACGCTCTGGTTAGCTTCGGCGATGAAAAACCAGATATCAGCTGCCTGCGAGCTGTATTTATAGGCCTAAGCCACGCCCGTTTCGGCGGGACGTGACGCAGTGGGCGCGAAGCACCCTTATTGGGTCTGACGTCACGCTAGGCCTCGCTCGATAGGCTGCTGCAGTTGCCGCAGAACAGCCAATAGGCACACGAGCCGTCTTGCCTATGTCTGTATGCTGCCGCAACGCGTTTTACAATAATACAAAATTAAGGATAATTTTTTGGCTTCAATATCTCGCGGAAAAGGGATTTTCCCCTAGCGTAAGATACTTACGCAGTACTCGTTCCCTCTTCTAGAGAGAACCGAGGTTACGTTAGTAACCGAGTACGTTATCTTTCGAGTCTTATTGTGCTAATACTGTCAAATACACACAAGGTTTACATAAACAAAGTCGGTTATGTCTAAAGTGAAAGCAAACTTGAGAAAACTGACAGAAAATCTGCTTGTCAAATGCGTGTGTATTAGACGCGTCGCGCGCAGCTCTTAAAGACACAGTAGCCTAATATATCTGATATTTTTGCCATATCGCCCACCCCTAATTGCAAGCGAGGTGACAAAACAAATAGTTTTCTCCAAATTAGTTTTTTTGTCATTCTCCAGTACAAACATCTTAGCCTATGTAGCAGCTATGTGCACCACACTTTCCAGTTATACACATAGCAGTATTATGAAGATATTTTCAGAGGGATTTGTTAATAAATCATTCCTGGTCTGATTAATGAGACATTAATCACAATGAGACAAAAAAATATGGCGAAAATTGATTTTTTTAAGGCTATGGACAGTATATTTAGATTTCCTAGGTAATGAAAGCATATATCCTGAAATATTGCACCTGGCTTTATCATATGTTCAGAATCTATCTACCGAAAATATATGCAAAATTGTGCATATTTAATGAGATAATGCCTAATTTGCATAATTAGACATACAAATTTCAAAAACTTGTAATACATTTTTTTATGAACTTGTGTAAGTAATCAACTGAGGAAGTTTCATGGTGATAGCTATTATTTTTAAATTTTACCCTATTCACCTGTAGTGTCTCGCCTTAAAAGCTAACGTTACGTTAACTATCAGAGGTGGAGGTCTTGAGTTACGTGACTGCACTCTAATAAATGAAGAAAATTACTTGACTCTGACTTGAGAACGAATACTCTAAAGTCTTTAACTGCATGATTCGATAATGACTTTATTAGAATTGCAATTATACTTTTTTTTAAACTATTGCTTCTGCCATTAACTAATATACAAACTGCAAGCCAAGAAACCAGCGGTGCTGGTGCCTCTGAGTCTGATCAGAGTCTACGCGTACGCGGCTGCATGAGTCATGATGACGCGGAAACAACGTTAGAGGAGAATCTACGAATATTGTTTGTTTGGATAAACACTTCGAAACGGACCATATTCATAAAAAGAAAATTGGTAACCATGCACAATTTGCATTGACATTTTTCGTGTAGAAAAAATGTCTAAACTTTTTGTCATCCGCCAATAAAACAATAGCATTTAAACAAATAGTAATTTTCCTCCTTTTTTACCTCTGTTATCTCAGGCAGTGTAACAGGATGAAAAGGCAGGGAGATATTCAGTATTTTTTTGCAAAGAAAAAGCCATGCCAGCCAGTGAGGGAGAGTCAGTCTGATGGTTTACACACAGTGAGTTCAGAGCCTGGCTGCTCAACAGGAGACCTCTTGGTTCAGAAAGATGCAAGCATAGGTCAGAACAGCCCTGCACACCCTCGACCAGGTTAGTAGACAAGCTAGAAAGTGGACAGTGACATGACTTTGGTATGGTATAATCAGGGCTGCACATTTGCTTAAATCACATAAGTCCCTATATTTATATATTGGTACTTTAGTATATTGGTAATTTCAGTATCATACAGAAAAAGTGCACTCCTGAGTGTTATTCTATGAATGCATAAAGTTATGTGGTTAAAATCCTTGTATTTTACTTATATGCCTTTGTGTTATAGCTGTCTCTAGGGATGAAACAGATGAGAGTGAAAGTGATGTGGAAGAGCTGGATACTTCCCCACCTTCAGAAGCGGAATCTGAGCTTCCACTCACTTCTGATACTGCTCCTACTGGACCTGATGGTATGTCTTTTTATTTTATTTTACATGTAAAATAGCCAATACTTAATTGCATTAAGGAACTGTTGCTAATTGTGTGTCTCATTATGACGTGGGGCCTTTGAAACAGAAAATGCCTCTGATAACTGATTCCCATTTCCATATGCTTCTTCCCAGACATTTCTCAATCCAGATCTGAGGGACCTATGCAGCCTCATATCAAGTCTTTCCCCAAAACACAAATGGGCAACCGGAAGAGAGCTTTTAAAGATTCCTGGTACAAGGACAATATATGGCTGGAGTACACATTAAGCAAAGACTCTGCTTTTTGTTATGCTTGCAGACATTTCTCTCTTCCAAATGCACCATCATCTGTTTTCACATCCACAACTGGCTTTTCCAACTGGAAAAAAGCCTTGTGTAAGGAGAGGGGCTTTAAAGCTCACTCTAAATCAGACCACCATCAAAATGCAATGTATACATGGAAGCAACACCAGCATGTTGTTAAAACTAAATCTTGCATATTAGATTCCATCAACAAGGAGAGAGAAAAGAAAATCAAAGAAAATCAGTTGTATATCAAAACAATTGCTGATGTTCTTCTACTGACAGCCACACAAAATATTTCTTAGAGAGGCCATAGAGAGTCTGAGAATTCAAACAACAAAGGGAACTTCATTGCCATTTTGGAAGAGATAGCCAAACATGATCCTCTTATAAAGAAGCGAATGAGTGCTAATGGGAACTCTAAATACACTAGCAGTGGAATTCAAAATGAAACATTGGAATGCTTGGCAGAGATGGTACAGACTGAAATCATCAAAGAAGTTAAAGACAGTGAAGTGTTCAGCATCATCGTTGATGAAACAAAAGATCTAGGGAAAAAGGAGCAGGTGTCTCTGGTTTTAAGATATTACTACAATGGCACTGTACATGAAAGTTTTTTAAACTTTCAGCAGGCTGAGAGCCTAGATGCAGCAGGGTTAAGTAGCATGATAATCAAGTGCCTTGAAAAGTATGGCCTTGAATATCGGACCAACCTAGTGGGGCAGGGTTATGATGGTGCTGCCGTTATGAGTGGGAGACACTTAGGTGTTTCCAAAAGGATCCAAGATGTGGCAAAATATGCCTTTTACGTACACTGCACTGTCCACTGTTTAAATCTAGTACTTGTAGACAGTGTTAAGTCTGTACCTGAAGCAGATGCATTCTTTGCAGTTCTTCAGAGGCTTTACAATTTCATATCTGGCTCATATGTACATAAAAGGTGGCTTCAAATTCAGCAGGACATGTTCAGTGGCCAACCTCGCGAACTTCAAAAACTGAGCGACACAAGGTGAGCGTGTAGGTATTCAGCCTGTCGCAATTTGAAAGATCGGCTCCCTGCAGTATTTCGTCTTCTTCAGGAGATTGTTTGTGACAATAGTGGGGATCGCTCAGTGGAAGCACGAGGCTTACTAGCACAACTTGATCTAACATTTATTGGGCTTTTGGAAACCTTGAACACAATACTTGGCCAGTCAAAATTTCTGTCCGATATGCTCCAGTCACCTTCAGTGGACCTGGCAACAGCTGTTAATCTTGTTGAGGCATTGCTTGACACACTGCAGCAGTACAGGGATGAGAACTTTTTTGAGGACATGTGGAAAGAGGTGGAGGAAATGGCTGTAAAGTGCCAAGTCAGTTTAGAAAAACAAGAAAAGAGACCGCAGATCCTGAGCAGCAGGTTTTGTGGATCTGTAGTCACTTCCTCAACTGGTGCGCGTAGAGAGAACTTGGGTAACAAAGAAGCCTTTAAAAGCCATATACTCTATCCAGTAATTGATTCATTCATGAGTGAGCTGCAAAGAAGATTCTCTAAGAGAAATTGTGAAATTATGCACGGAAGCCAAGCACTCCACCCTAAAAGCAGCACTTTCTTGCATGAAGAACCTCTTTTTTCATTTGCTGAAATTTTTGAGTCAAATATTGAAGATTTGAAACATGAGCTGTATCAGAACAAAAGGGTTTTGGAAAGGAAAGACAAAAAACAAATGACTTCTCTCATTGAATTTGTGGTATTTTTGGAACCCTTTAAGGATGTGTTTCATGAGCTTTTCAGGCTGTGTAAGATAGCCATTGTAACACCTGTAAGTAGTGCTGCATGTGAACATAGCTTTTCAGTACTCAAGTTGATCAAAAACCATCTCAGAACAACAATGGGGGATGTGAGACTGAGCCATCTAGGGGTTTTGAGCATTGAATCAAGACGAGCAAAATCATTAAATATGGATGAGTTTTTAAAACGTTTTAGCAGCAACCATAAAAATCGCAGAATTGTACTTTTTTTTTAATTAACCAGATAAATAAACCTATTATAAGCCACATTTTACTTAGAAAATGAACTACATCCACTGTATTTAGTCTGCAGGACAGTGTTTTTGTTGTTGTTGTTTATTTGTTTGGTCAGTATTAACAGTTGTTTGGCTAAAATTAATTGTATGTAATTTTTATAACTTGATGTTTACTTTTCTTGCCGTCTTGCTATACAATATATTGTAGTTCCCCTTCGAGGGAACTCGCACTGCGTCGTCGTCGTGACGACACTTTGGGGAACGCCCTTAGCGTAGCGCGTCTGAAGCATGAATGAAATCCATCCAATCCTGATTGGAGCTGCGTCATGACGTAGTAGATGACGGCATACCCGGAAGATACAAAGGGACGCCGGCGCTCTGTGTGAAACTGTCTGTCCTATTTGGTGTTGTTTGTCCCAAATAAGGTCTGCATTGCAATATAGAATCTAGTGGCTCGGATCTCGCGTTTGCCGAGGCAGCGCGTAGATTTAAGGTCTGCATTGCAATACAGAATCTATAGTGGCTCGGATCTCGCGTTTGCTGAGGCAGCGCATAGATTATGAGTCTACTCTGCAATAAAGATTCTGTGGCTGAGATCTCGCGTTGCTGAGGCAGCGCGTAGTTTAAAGGTCTGCATTGCAATACAGAATCTATAGTGGCTCGGATCTCGCGTTTGCTGAGGCAGCGCGTAGATTTAAGGTCTGCATTGCAGTACAGAATCTATAGTGGCTCGGATCTCGCGTTTGCTGAGGCAGCGCATAGATTACGAGTCTACTCTGCAATAAAGATTCTGTGGCTGAGATCTCGCGTTGCTGAGGCAGCGCATAGTTTAAAGGTCTGCATTGCAATACAGAATCTATAGTGACTCGGATCTCGCGTTTGCCGAGGCAGCGCGTAGATTACGAGTCTACTCTGCAATAAAGATTCTGTGTGGGTGCGAGGCATGCACAGTCAGCTCCTGAGGGTGCTGGCTGTGTTCATTGAGAAATATCTCGACGCACACAGCCATGCGTTTCGGGTGTTTCAGCCTCGCGCCCGTTGACTTTCTTCTCGAGATGAAAGCCAAATACATTGTGAACGACTCGAATCTCGCGTTTGCCGAGGCAGCGCGTAGATTACGAGTCTGCAATAAAAGGGACACACGCGATCTGTGAAATAATACTGTTTGGGTGCGAGGCATTCACAGTCAGCTCCTGAGGGTGCTGGCAGTGTTCATTGAGAAATATCTCGGCGCACGTGCATAAAAAAGGCCGTGCGCTGTCGGATGTTTCAACCTCGCACCTGTTGACTTTCTTCTCGAGGGATGAAAGTCAAATATATTGTAACGGCTCGAATCTCGCGTTTGCCGAGGCAGCGTGTAGATTACGAAACCGTATAAATAAATATTAAACAGTATTGTCTGGTGATTATGGCTGCATTTAATTCTTTGGAATTAAAATGATGGAATCTTATCTGACTTTAAGAAGTTAGATATTTTAATTCAGCCTACCATCCAGACCGTGTTTCACTTATCCAGTGTTTTTGGCTGCAAGCCTTCTGAGCCTAAGGTTGATCTGAGGACCGCCCTTCAGGCAAAGAAGGCTTCCGCCAAGCGGTCCTAGCTGCGGCCGGACCGCTGAGAGTTGTCCCCCCCCGGGGCGGAGCGATCGAGGTCGCCTACCCCGGGGCTCTCGGGAAATCAGTGCTGTGTTCCCGCTGTCCAGTATGCTTCGGGCCACACTGATTTCCTGCGCATGCACGCTGCTCCAGCCGCCTCTAGAAAGACCTGCGCTGGGCAGCGAAAGCGTCTGCACACCGAAAATCATTCTCGACTGCTCCCTGCCGGTCAGCCGCTTCAGGGGGTCGGGAATGAGGCTCGGTTGACACCCGAGGCCAGCCTTCCGAATATATCTGCGTGGGCCCTGCGTACTGTAGAGCTGGGTTACAGCAGGTTCGGGTTATGGAACAGGAAGTTCAATCCCTGTTGGTCAAGGAGGCCATAGAACGTGTTCCTCTGCCAGACAGGGAGTCCGGGTTCTACAGCCGGTACTTCATAGTTCCCAAGAAGGTTGGGGCGTTGCGTCCAATAATAAATCTCAGGCATTTGAATCGTTCTATGAGGAGATTCAGGTTCAAGATGCTCACAATTCCAGCCATCGTGAGTCAGCTCCAGTTCGAGGACTGGTTCGTCACGATAGATCTGAAGGACGCATACTTCCATATATCCATCCTTCCATGTCACAGGAAGTTCCTGAGGTTCGCTTTCGGGGGCGAAGCGTACCAATATCGGGTTCTTCCCTTTGGCCTAGCTCTCTCCCCTCGCACCTTCACCAAGTGCATGGATGCAGCGCTGGCTCCGTTGAGACTCCAGGGCATCCGTGTACTCAACTACATTTACATTTACATTTAGTCATTTAGCAGACGCCTTTATCCAAAGCGACTTACAAATTAGGACAAAAATTCAGCGAGTCATCATAAAGAGGCAAAAACAACAACAACGCAAGAAGTGCTCAAAATACGAAGTTCAGGTATTATTCAGAGTAGCATAAGCCTGATAAGTGATGTTTCAAAGGGAAAGGATTTTTTTTTATTTTTATTTTTTTTTTATAAGGTTAAGTGCTCACGGAAGAGATGGGTTTTCAGCTGTCTTTTGAACTATATCGAAGACTGGCTAATATTGGCCAAGTCGCGTGAGATGGCAGTTCGGCATCGAGATGTCGTTCTGGCCCATATCAGGTGCCTGGGGCTGAGACTCAACACGAAAAAGAGTGTGTTGACGCCCTCCCAGAGGACTACGTTCCTGGGAGTTGTATGGGACTCCACGACGATGCGGGCACAAATGTCTCCCTCGCGCATGGAGTCCATACGGGCGATGGTCTCCAGAGCGAAGCTAGGCCGCAACCTCACTGTGAAGCAGTTTTAAAGACTGCTGGGGCTCATGGCAGCAGCGTCCAACGTCATACCTTTTGGCCTGCTACACATGAGACCCCTACAGTGGTGGTTGAGAGCCAAGGGGTTTTCCCCCAAGGGGAAATCCGTTCCATATGATCAGGGTAACGCGCAGATGCCTTCGTTCCCTTGTCATTAGGAGGAAACCTTGGTTCCTGTCCCAAGGACCGGTGCTCGGAGCATCATGTTGCCGGAAAACCGTTTCAACAGATGCCTCCCTCACTGGTTGGGGCACGGTCATGGGCGGCCGCTTTGCGAGAGGTCTGTGGGAGACCCGGCATTCTTCCTGGCACATCAACTGCCTGGAAATGCTGGCGGTCTACAAAGCTCTGAGGAGCTTTTTCCCGGACCTCCGCGGCCACCATGTCCTGATACGCTCGGACAACACATCTATAGTCGCGTATCTGAATCATCAGGGGGGTCTGAGGTCGCGCCCTCTATGCAGACTGGCACACCAGATCCTTCTGTGGTCCCAGGGGAAACTGTCGTCTCTCAGAGCGATATACGTCCCCGGGGACCAAAATCAGGGAGCAGACGTCCTGTCGAGGCAGGGGCTGAGGCCCGGGGAGTGGCGACTCCACCCCGAGGTGGTGGAGGCCATGTGCGTGAGATTCGGCCCAGTGGAAGTGGATCTGTTCGTGTCTCAAGAGACGTCCCACTGTCCACTGTGGTTCTCTCTCAGGTATCCAGCTCCACTAGGGCTGGACGCCATGATGCAGACGTGGCCGAGGCTGCGTCTGTACGCATTTCCCCCGATCGCTCTGCTCCCGGGAGTCTTGGAGCGGGTCCGCCGGGAGGGGATCAGCCTACTTTTAGTAGCACCCCACTGGCCGACCCGGGTATGGTTCTCGGACATTGTAGCACTGCTGGACGGCCTCCCGTGGCATGTCCCTCTGAGGAGGGATCTGCTGTCGCAGGCAGGGGGCACAATATTTCACCCCCGGCCAGAGCTGTGGAACCTCTGGGTCTGGCCCCTGAGGGGGCTCGGTACCTAGAGGCTGGCCTGTCAGCAGGTGTTGTCGAGACCCTACTCAGCTCCAGGGCTCCTTCCACCAGGAGACTGTACAGCCTAAAGTGGAATGTGTTTTCCACTTGGTGTAGAGAGCGTGAGGTGGACCCAGTTAACTGCCCAGTGGCTTCAGTGCTGGAGTTCCTCCAAGATCGTTTCTCCGCCGGTCTTACCCCGTCCACACTTAAGGTGTATGTGGCTGCCATTGGGGTTTTCCACTCGCCTGTAGGTGATGGGCCCTTGGGGAAGCACCATCTGGTTGTACGTTTCCTCCGTGGGGCTCGGAGGATGAGGCTTGCGGCTCACTCCAGAGTCCCAACTTGGGACCTGGCAGTGGTACTTGAAGGGTTGGTTGAGGCCCCCTTCGAGCCACTGGAGTCGGCTGAGGCAAAGAACCTGACCTTCAAGGTGGCCTTTCTCCTTGCTATCACCTCTCTTAGGAGAGTGGGGGATCTCCAGGCCTTGGCTATAACGCCAACTTGCCTGGAGTTTGCCCCTGGCGGAGTTAAGGCCATCTTACATCCTAGACCGGGCTATGTGCCCAAGGTGCCGTCTAGTGTGGCACGGTCAGTGGTTCTTCAGGCCTTCCATCCTCCACCTCATGTGACGGCGGAAGAGGGGAGACTTCACCTGCTCTGCCCAGTCAGAGCCCTAAGGGTTAACTTGGAGAAGTCTTCTCAGTGGAGGAAGTCAGACCAGTTGTTGGTGTGCTTTGGTTCACCCAAGAAAGGCCTGCCTGCATCTAAACAGACAATCAGCAATTGGATTGTCCAGGCTATAGCCACGGCTTATCAGGTGCGCAATTTGCCTTCACCTATGACCGTGAGGGCTCATTCCACCAGGGGCATGGCCTCCTCGGTGGCCCTCCTTTCTGGTGTCTCGCTTCAGGAGATTTGCGAGGCGGCTGGGTGGGCCACCCCGCACACCTTCATACATTTCTACAGTCTGCAACTCCCTGTGACGCCTGGCGCCAGAGTGCTCGCGTCCTTGTTATGCCTGGTCTTCCAGCTTCATACTAGGGCGGGCGTGATTACGGTGTGGCATAGTGGGCATTACGTTCCCCAAAGTGTCGTCACGACGATGACGCAGTGCGAGTTCCCTCGAAGGGGAACGTCTCGGGTTACGACTGTAACCCTTGTTCCCCGAGAAGGGAACGAGACACTGCGTCTCGTCGCCACACCTATCACGGGCAGAGCGCTTGCTTCATCGCAAAGGAGCTAACGTGTGTGTGTGCCGTCATCTACTACGTCATGACGCAGCACCAATCAGGATTGGATGGATTTCACTCATGCTTCAGACGCGCTACGCTAAGGGCGTTCCCCAAAGTGTCGTCACGACGACGACGCAGTGTCTCGTTCCCTTCTCGGAGAACAAGGGTTACAGTCGTAACCCGAGACGTTTTCTTGAATTTTGTGTCAATCAAAGTAAATAAAATTAGTCTCAAATTCGGCTTGTACTGTGTTTTCACAGAAGTTATTGACAAAACGTCATTTGATGACACCCAGAAACATTCTCAAATAAAAAAATCATACATAAATATAAATTCATGATTAAATAGCTAAATAAATAACTAATATTAAAATAACACTGGACTAATTAAGCTATTCTAAACTGTTTCTATAGGATCCACATATTTTACACGTTAAACTAAAGCTACCTTTTTGAACAAGTAGCTATCTAACAAAGTATGGATATATGATATTTATAAATCAATATGCTCAAGACTAATTAGCCTTGACATAAGTAGATTTTGTTTATTCATCAATGCAAATTTACTGCAACTGCTGCTATGCTAATTGAATGGGGTGTGGATAATAAACAAAAACAATTTATTATATTAAATTTATATTACAGTTATATTAATTCATTAATTGTGTATTTATTATATGAATTATTAATATAATTCTGCATTTATATAAATAAGGCTGTTCTATTATTATTATTATTTGTGAGTTGTACACTATTCATACATTGGATTCTTTTATTTATTTACAGTTTCTTTCACTTTTGTAAAGTGAAAAGTTAATACAAATTGTATTTGATTGTTTTGATTTAGAGCGGTGAATAACTGCTATTAAAATATAATAGGGTATCACTGTTTATTACTGATTTTAAAGGTTACTGAACTCTTGAAATGATTTGGATATACAGTTCAAACAACACAAGATTGGCCCCTCTGTATTAATTGTGGCCCCTCTTGTGCCCCCCAGTTGAAAAAATCCTAGAATCGCCCCTGGATCCGAGTGACCTCCATTATCTGGATGAGAGCGTTTGGGGAAAGATGAGCCGGCAGGAGCACATTTCCCTGCCACTATTTAAAACACTTACCGTCCGCTTTCTGTTTTGTTTAGTTTCTATCAAAACTTCCTGCTCTTCTGACCGGCCCTATTAATCCTGTGTGTTGTGGAGAGAGAGAGCGAAGGATTAATGACCCGTTGCTTTCCTGCGGTTTTAATCTGCACCTCTAACCTTTAGAAACTCTTCCCGTCAAATCCCTAATGGATACTTTATCTCTTTAATTAAAGACTGCCCGCTTGAACTGGCAGTGCTGTCAGGTCAGGTGTTCAATACACACTCTTAAACAGGACACATCATTAATATCTGACTTTCTCCGTGTTTCAATGCTATTATATAATCGTGTGCTTCTACTGACACAGATAACGTGAAAAGTGGAACCCAGTAACTGTTCTGGTGAACCTTTCTCTGTAAGCATGTCATAAAATAAGCCGATCAGATTTCGCTCCATTTCTGACGTATGAAGAGGATCTTATTATAATATTATAATATTACTGGCCCTCAATCTGCACGTTTACACACACCAGCCGACATTTGGTTTCACGAGCAACAACAGAGACCAGTTCTAACACACTGATAAAGATCCAGCAAAGCCTGAAACTGTTCTGTGGTTGAGCACAGACGAGCACTGAACACTATTGACCAGAACATGTCACCGCTGTCTTATAAACACCTCAGGAACTGTGGACACTTGTGGAGAAGTTAAACATGATGATGAGATGATCAATGTAACTCCACAACAACTACAGAAATGGCTCCACTAAGATTCAGAAACTCTTCCTGAGTCTCTCCGTAAGGCTGCACTCGCTACTGGTTATTCTGGGATTCTGGATGAGTGAGATTGGCCTGTTTTGTTATTGCCGGAGAATCTGAAGCTCATGGTGAGACTCCGCACTCTTCTGAATGGAGGCGGAGCTAAAGCTCATTTGCATTTAAAGGGACACACACAAAACAGACACATTCTGGGGACACCATAGATTTATATTACATCTTGTGAAAAGAGGCATAATTTGTCACATTTAAAAATAGATTCTTTATTGGCATTGATGGTTCCATGGAGAACTTTAACATCCATGGAATCTTTCCATTCCATAAAAGGCTCTTTAGATTATTAAAATGTTCTTCACACTAAGAAAAATGGTTCTTTTAAGAACTGATCACTGAAAGGTTCTTTTGGGAACCAGAATTGTTTTTTAATGGCGTTGCCGATCGCCAGCTCCGGTTTAGAATCTACACATTGGGGATATTTGGGGGATATTTAATTTAATTTTATAAATGAAACAAACCTTGTTGTATTATTTTAATTTAATACTGTGAAGCTGCTTTGATACAATCTGTATTGTGAAAAGCGCTATACAAATATACTTGACTTGACATCTCAATTCTCCAGCGGCAGCCATCTTTGTTGTAAACGAATTCAACCCAAGCGCTCTTTGGTGACGTGGATGATTACGTTACTGTCGATCATCTGTCCATCATCATATAAAGCCCACCCTGACAATTTGATTGGTCCGAACAGCTCTGGTTCGAGCATAGTTGCTCCACAACGGATCAAGTCCAGACCGAACTTCCTGACCTCAGATGTTGTGGGAATACACTCACACACACAGTTCGGCTGGCATCCAGGCTACTTTACTGACATTGTCCGTAATGATTCAATTCATTAGGAATAAAGGAGGAAACAACCTTGAATCTTGGCAGACATCTGGTATTGAATGGACTCAAGGCTAGAGGAGACCGGGGATGAAAGTAAAATCTTTTGTTTGATCTCTCAAACTTTGATACATGGCCACATCTGTCTGCTACAAATATAACACACTTGTACAACACAATCACAGATTACATGAGTTAATGTCAAACACAAAGAGTTCCGTTGTTTCAACTTAGATGTAACAATAAGAGGTGATTTGCTGAAATAATTATTCATACAATCTAAATTTATGCAAGAACGTTATTAAAGAACAAAGAATAATCAGTTTTGAATAAAGTGAACAATTTAAAGTAACAAAAAATATGATGTTGTATTTCTTTAAGGACTCAATATTCGCAGGGCCCATCTCTTTAACTCATTGACTTTGTACACCGACGCATGTATCATTCCTATTTTGCACCCGACGCACAGCGGGCTTTTCCCTCCACAGACGCACGCCAGTAAATTAGGGAATGAACTTGCGCTCCCGGGGGCAGTTCAGCGAAAAGAGGAGGCGTGTTCCGGCGCAAACGTTCCCTGGTGCTATTTTGCAGGTTTAGAAAACAATTCCGCCACTGACCAGGAGCAACCTAGTCTAAAGTCAGTGGCGCGTTCAGATGCTATTTTAAAAGCGCATGCTTGGCCATAATGTAGCGTGTGCACAACACACACACACATTGATTCTCTCATCTACACAGACGCAGCAGTTCACACTTTTACAAACCATACATTATTACAAGTAAAAATATTCCACACGAGGGAAATCATTGTGGTGAAAAAATAGGCATAAATCTAGCTTACACATTTACCCAAATTATCATACGCCTGTTTAACCGAAGCTGATTTGGGTGCGTTTCTCCATCCCCAATGTCTCTTCTCTGTGTTTTACGGCCCTGACGAGAACGTCGGTCTCCTCGGCTGTGAACCGCTCCTGGCGTGCGTCTGGCAAATCCGCCGTTATAATAGCAATCCGCCATGGAACAAGCGCGCCTGCTCTTAAAGGGAATGTGAGATGTCGCTCTGATTGGTTTATTTCACTTTACGCCCAAACCACACCTATGAGTAATGAAGCTCTTCAGACCAACACATTTTAGATTTGCGCCGAGATCCGCCCACAAAGTTACTTGCGTTACGCGTTTGATACTTGCGTTTCAGAGCGTTAAAATAGGGCCTGCAGTGTGTGTTTGTGTGAGTGTGTTGCAAAGTTACTTATAGTCAGTAGAATATCTAAAGTGGACAATCAAAATAAAGCACAACCAATAATAATGATAATTTTGTTTACATTCCTTCCTGAATTTTTTTAAATAAAATGTACAATGTTGCTCACAGTAAAATGCCACATTTCCTTGACGTTCACTTAACCAGGACAAATATTTTGGTTTTTTAACATGGAAAAATTAAGAACAACTCAATATGATCTGTGAATTTTACACGAATGTTAAAAACTTAACACGAAAATTAGTCAAACACTCTTAGAACATATTTGTATTAGCTGGTCTGCTGTAAATTCAGAACCCAATGATTTTAATGCATGGTAATAAATTGATCTTCATTCAATGGAAAAGCAATAATGGATGTTAATTGTTCTAATGGCGTTTGATTTTGACGGTGAATATTAGAGAGTCAGTCTCAGAGTAAGTTGATCCAGCTGGACTGAATATCTGTCTTAAATTAGACTTTATGACTTTATGTTGGAGTTATTCATGCCACTGTGTAACTGTACACTCACCCTGAACTAGAACTCACACACACACACACACACACACACACACACACACACACACACACACACACACACACACTCTCATACAAGTCAAGTCAGTCAAGTCTCCTTCATTTATACAGCGCACAACATAAACTGTTTCACAGCAGTTATTGCAGTTTTTCTCAATTGCTTATACACATTTCTTGAAATTATGCCTCCTTTTATTGAAACTCTAAACACAAATCTATAACTCATTTCATCTCACCCATTTCCCCAAACATACTATTTTCAGGTCAAAATAAAGCTCTCCACACAAAACCATTCACTCTTAATGAAAAACCAAACGTTACCCTATAACCACTGTCCACTTTAGTAGCATGCAGCTATATATATCTGAATAATAGAAGGGGCCCACCAAAATCTTAATATGTTCCCCAGTGTGTAGCCACAAACAATAAAGACAGGAATTCACTTTTTATACCTTTATATCAATTTAGGAAACAGAGGAAATAAACAAAACAATGCATTTATATGAAAATTAATTGAAATGAAACCAGTTCAACAAATGAAAGCAGTATCCACACAGATGGTCTGTAAAGAAAGACTTAATCAATAGAAAAATAATGACAAATGAAAATAAATAAAACTATCTAATCAGTTCAATCTTGTAGTTGAGTGATTCTTTGAGTAATTAATGGAATCACTACAAAGAAAGATGAAAAAGTCAATTTTTAGGATGATGTCCAAGTCCAAAAAAAAACCTTCAAGTGCTCTTCCAATAATCCAAGGAAATCCACAATCCACAAAGTTAGTTCATGCATTCATGACTTCGAGACTGGATTACTGTAATGCTTTATTAGCTGGTTGTCCTGCATCCTCAATAAACAAGCTACAGTTAGTCCAAAATGCCGCCGCTAGAGTTCTTACTAGATCAAGAAAATATGATCACATAACACAGATTTTATCATCACTGCATTGGTTACCTATAAAGTTCCGTATTAATTACAAGGTATTGCTACTGACTTATAAAGCCCTAAACGGCTTAGTGTCACCGCTAGGGCCGAGGACAACCACCACTCCGGAGGAGCTACACCAAAGTACACCAAAGGCCAGACAACGACGTGATATAAAAGCTTAATTCTAAGCTTCTAAGGGGGGACCAACGTAAGTAGTGAACGTAAGTAGTGAACCAACGTAAGTAGTGAACAGGACACAAGAGGCTACAGGTAAGGGTCGGCAGACGGTGGGGTTTCTCTTCTCACAGGACAGCATCAGATAACTGAGTGTCACCTCTCTTTCACAGGACAGCAGCAGTATGCGGCAGCAGATAACAGGTTCTCTATGTTCACAGAACAGCAATGGTAAAAATAACCTTGTTTAGATGCTGGTTATGGTTCTACAGTAAAATCCTAACAATATGAAGAGAAAAAAGGATGAAAAAAATCCATTCACTCTATTGGGTGTACAGCTGCAGAGAAGTTGACCAATGTAAGCTGTCCGGCTGGACAGCTTACATTGGTCAACTGCTCTCATCCAATCCCCCGCTCCACTTGAAACCACCTGGCGCTCGCGTCTCCACCCCACCGCACCCCACCCCACCCCACCCCGCCCCCCTCCTGCGACATGAAATTTCGCGGGCAAGCAGCTGACAGTCTATGGTAGCTAGCAAAGTAGCATCAGCTCAGCAATGGAGAAAAAACTAACCGACAGCAGCAAGCGGCCCCTGCTTGTCCCTACAGTCAAGGTTGGAAGAAAGAGAAAGTCTGTAGAGGAAAGAGCAGAGATTAAAAAAAAAAGTGAAGAACGCCGGACTCAAAGTAGAATCAATATAGGGTCCACCATTGACCGTTGGAGGAAGCTTCAAGGAGATTTGGGACTGAAAACCGACGCTGACACGGCTGACTTTTTGTTGAGCAGGTAAGCATTTATTTATACTTTTATGGTGTGAGGTGTTACATAAATATCTTTTTATCAGTCCGATGTTTACTATCGGTGATCACAGCTTGACTGAGTGACGTTGTTCAGGTCGTTTCCCGGTGGGAGGGATCAGGTAGCACAGAGGAGAGGGGGGTGTGTGTGGAGGGGCGGGATGAGTTTTTTAAAACTTCCCAACCGTCTCAGGCTTTCTCGACCGATTTTCAACATTGTAGACTACAGCTTTAATAACTGAGTCTTCTTACCACAGGGCAGCAATGGCAGACTGCAGTGGCGGATAACGGGTTCTCTATGTTCACAGAACAGCAATGGTGAGTACAGAATCCAGCAGTTAATAACTGAGTCTTCTTACCACAGGGCAGCAATGGCAGACTGCAGTGGTGGATAACGGGTTCTCTACGTTCACAGAACAGCAATGGTGAGTACAGAATCCAGCAGTTAATAACTGAGTCTTACCACAGGGCAGCAATGGCAGAATTCAGTAGCGGATAACAGGTTCTCTATATTCACAGAACAGCAATGGCAGCATGTGGCAGCAGATAACAGGTTCTCTATGTTCACAGAACAGCAATGGTGAGTACAGAATCCAGCAGTTAATAACTGAGTCTTCTTACCACAGGGCAGCAATGGTGAGTACAGAATCCAGCAGTTAATAACTGAGTCTTACCACAGGGCAGCAATGGCAGAATGCAGTGGCGGATAACAGGTTCTCTATGTTCACAGAACAGCAATGGTGAGTTGCTGGAGCCGGAACCGGCCTGTTGTCACACCGGAAATGTTTCCCCAGGGGAACTCGTTCTCTATTCGAAGTTCCCATTCGTGACCCGGTGACATTAGCTCCAGTCTATTTAACGGATCTTCTATCGCCCTATAATCCATCGCGCTCTTTAAGATCACTAAATTCAATGCTTTTGGTCATACCTAGGATTTCTAGGTCCACCAAAGGAGGGAGAGCATTTTCACATTTAGCTCCAAAACTCTGGAATAGTCTTCCTGATACTGTTCGTTGCTCAGACTCGCTCTCCCAGTTTAAAAATAGATTAAAGTCGCATCTCTTCAGCCAGGCATTCATATAATATTTTTAATCTTACAGTTCAAACTACAATCCGGCCTCTAGTTCGTAAATGCCAGAGGAGAACTGGCCCCCGACTGAGCCTGGGTTCTCCCAAGTTTTTTTTCTCCATTAGGTCACCTGATGGAGTTTTAGGACACCATTAGGTCACTTGATGGAGTTTTTCGGTTCCTTGCCACTGTTGCCTTTGGCTTGCTCAGTTGGGGATATTTTGGGGATATTTAATTTAATTTTATCAATCAATAAATTCCACTAGAAACAAACCTTGTTGTATTATTTTAATTTAAAGTTGCTTTGATACAATCTGTATTGTGAAAAGCGCTATACAAATATACTTGACTTGACTTGAACTGGAAACAAAGTTTCTCAATCAGGACTCCAATGAGTGTTGCAGGAGGTGCTTGGATAAAACCACGCTTCCCTCTTCCAAACAAACTGACTTCTTCTATACTGCTTCCCTTTTAAATACAAGAGGTTCTAACGCCCATGCGCCCCCTAGTGGTGAGTATGAAAAAGAAATACCAAAGTAACAGCTAATACTGTTACATACCCCTCTCCTCAGAAAGAGATTTGGCATAACCATAACAAATCTTAAGATTTTGCACGTGATACGTCTCAGTACTGTCTGGATCAGAAATAAAAGAAACAGAATAATTAACTGGCCCTAACTTTTTGTTAATTTTTGCTGGCCCTTTCCACTTAGCAGACAGCTTAGCCATGAACCCTTCATTGGCTTTAGATAAAGGATGTGTCCGTACCCAAACCACATCCTCCTCTTGGAAATGCACTGGCTTACGATGCTATCGCTTTTGCTTAGCTTGGGCTCGGTTCACATTCTCCTTCACAATAGTAAGGAGTTCTTGTTGTCTGTCAAGGATGGAATATGCAGGGTTATTAGGGTCAGGCGGTTTATGTAGAGCTCTCTCCATTGGACCTTTTAATTTACGTCCAAGCGCTACTTCAGCAGGTGTAAAACCTGTGCTTTCGTGGAAGGCTGTGTTAATAGCAAACCTGAATTCGGCAATCCATCTATCCCAAAGCTTATGGTGGTCTCCGACGTAAGAGGCAATCATGGTCTTCAAGTTTCGATTGACTCTCTCCGTCAGATTAGTTTGGGGATGGTAGGCTGTGGTCAGTTTTTGAATGACTCCCCACTGCTTGCACACCTGACCGAGGAGTTGAGAGGTGAATTGTGCACCACGATCTGAGACCAGGTAGGCTGGCGTTCCCCATCTGGTAAATATCTCCTCTACCAGAATTCGGGGCTATCTGAGGGGTTTTAGCAGACCTCAGGGGAAACATCTCCACCCACTTAGAACAATAATCCACGATAACAAGTAGATACTCGTTTTGTTTGGCACTTTTTGGAAAAGGCCCCATGAGATCGATGCCCATCATGTAGCCAGGTTCAACAATGGGTGTAGACTGTAGATAACCAGATAATTTTGACATGGATGGTTTGTATTTTTGACAGACTTGGCATTCTTTACAATGTTTCCAAACATCAGCTCTGATAGTTGGCCAGTATACAGTTTCCAGTAGTCTGAGCAAGGTCTTGAGTTTACCCAGATGACCACTGAGAGGATTGTCATGAGCATACTGAACAAAAGCTTGACACACACACACACACACACACACACACACACACACACACACTCTCTCTCTCTCTCTCTCTCTCTCTCTCTCTCTCTCTCTCTCTCTCTCTCTCTCTCTCTCTCTCTCTCACACACTCACACACACACACACACACACACACACACACACACACACACACACACACACACACACTTGTTTTAGGGACTTTCCTTAGACTCGTACTGTATTTTTACTGCACTAATGTTTTTTTTTTCACCTAACCCTGATTTTATATCATAAAGCCGTTGCTCTTAGTGTGTTAATTATCCCCCAACGCAGGTGATTTATGCTTTACATTCCTCATACTCACATTGTTTCTGAAGAATCGTGAGCGACTGAAGACAGACCCTGATGACTGATAACATTCCCTTCACAAGCGCTTGTTTTCCTCCTGTTTCTGTGCATCTCGGTGAAAGAGAAAACAGTGACGCTCACGTTAGCATTTCTAGCTGTTAGCGTGTAGCTTACACATATTATAATCTATTATTATATTCTCATTCATACACTCTCAAAAATAAAACTTCCATTTTGCAGCGATGCCACTCGATCACGCCAACATTAGGGCTATTACACAGAGCTGTGCGGGCTGATCTCGATCACGCCAACATTAGGGCTATTACACAGAGCTGTGCGGGCTGATCTCGATCACGCCAACATTAGGGCTATTACACAGAGCTGTGCGGGCTGATCTCGATCACGCCAACATTAGGGCTATTACACAGAGCTGCGCGGGCTGATCTCGATCACGCCAACATTAGGGCTATTACACAGAGCTGTGCGGGCTGATCTCGATCACGCCAACATTAGGGCTATTACACAGAGCTGTGCGGGCTGATCTCGATCACGCCAACATTAGGGCTATTACACAGAGCTGTGCGGGCTGATCTCGATCACGCCAACATTAGGGCTATTACACAGAGCTGTGCGGGCTGATCTCGATCACGCCAACATTAGGGCTATTACACAGAGCTGTGCGGGCTGATCTCGATCACGCCAACATTAGGGCTATTACACAGAGCTGCGCGGGCTGATCTCGATCACGCGAACATTAGGGCTATTACACAGAGCTGTGCGGGCTGATCTCGATCACGCCAACATTAGGGCTATTACACAGAGCTGTGCGGGCTGATCTCGATCACGCCAACATTAGGGCTATTACACAGAGCTGTGCAGGCTGATCTCGATCACGCGAACATTAGGGCTATTACACAGAGCTGTGCGGGCTGATCTCGATCACGCCAACATTAGGGCTATTACACAGAGCTGTGCGGGCTGATCTCGATCACACCAACATTAGGGCTATTACACAGAGCTGTGCAGGCTGATCTCGATCACGCGAACATTAGGGCTATTACACAGAGCTGTGCGGGCTGATCTCGA
>CM038634.1:1262433-1264933 GCA_021554675.1 Leuciscus idus | reverse complement strand
CGGAGGTAGGCTGCCCTGGCTAATCTATCCATAGATAGCAATAACCGAGGAATTGGAAGCTTGTTAGTAGATTTTCTCTCCGCCATCACGCTTCATGCAATCTCCAGGCGAACTTCAGGCGTGGCGTGTGCATGTGATATTAACGTGCGCGAGTGAGGGGGGATCTGTGGCGTGTGCACGACCTGTGATTGACAGTCAGATCTCACACCCCCCTGCGCTGATTGGACCTGATGATCCGGGAGCGCTGGATTTTTGCAAAACAAATAACACGCTCCAGGTGGAGTTAGAAGCTCTGGGTTTTTTTCTAAAACCATCTTATTTATGTTGTTCTGTCGGATTATAGTGTCAATTTCACTGAATATGATCAAAGAAATGTTGCCGACGGCAGCTTTAAAATAGATGTTTAGTGACAGAATATCCTGAAGCACTTGTGGGAAAAATCCCTGAATCTGAACCAAGAGAATGATTCAGAACCAGCGAGTCAGGTGGAGGTCAGAGGTCAGGTGGAGGTCAGAGGTCAGATGGAGGTCAGTGGTCAGGTGGAGGTCAGAGATCAGGTGGAGGTCAGAGGTCAGGTGGAGGTCAGATGGAGGTCAGAGGTCAGGTGGAGGTCAGATGGAGGTCAGAGGACAGGTAGAGGTCAGAGGTCAGATGGAGGTCAGAGGACAGGTAGAGGTCAGAGGTCAGATGGAGGTCAGAGGTCAGGTGGAGTTCATCCAGTGCTGTTGATCAGCCTGAGCAGAACGACAGAGATCTGATCTCTCAGTGTAAGGCCTTGTTTACTCTCTCAGTGAATGAGACCCAATCATGATGTTTTGCTCATGTGACACAGATCGGACGTGTTCTATGACCAGGAAACAGGAAACAAGCGCATGCATTCGGATATTTCCAGATCGGTTTCAGGCCTCATTCATACGTGGAAATAAATCAGAAATAAATCAGAAATAAATCAGAGATGTGAGAATGCGACCGTCTCCGGGGTGTAATGGCGAGAGCAATCTGGATGTGGATGTGGACGGATGGCCCGACGAAACGCCGTGTCGTTGTAGGAGAGGAATGTGGACAAATGTTGACACAACATTTCAAAGGTTGTCTTGCTCATCCTAAGATGTCGGAGCCACTACTCCTGGTTAAAGCCAGTATTTAGTAGGGATGGGCATGATTAATCGACGATCGATAATTGATCGTTAAGAATTGCGTCGATCACGTTTATTTGTTATCGATTAAACTAATGCAGGTTGCAGTGTGAGTCTTGAAGCAATGGAATTAATTTTAGCGCGGAGGTACCTGCGCATCCCGGCAACGTCAGTCCCCTCAGAGCGGGTGTTTTCGGCGGCTGGACTGGCTGTCACCAGGTTGAGGTCGCGTCTGATCCCAGATCATGTCAACATGCTTATCTTTCTCAACAGAAATCAGTAGACTGGTGCAGAAGTTCTATGGGAACTTCATGCGTTTTCTCAGATCGGATAGCTATCTGATTTATCAAAACGATTCCATTTACACCTGGTCACATAAATGTGTTTTTGCAAAACGGATATAAATCCGATCTTGAATTCCCGCGCTATATGCATATTTAAATTGTTGCACGTCATCGAAAGCAACTGATATGAGCTGCATTTTATTGATCATCAGCGAAAATTTCTAAATCAAAGACCGCAACAAGATATTGCGGCAACAGCCCTGGTAAGATCATTTCGGTTCTTTACTTTTAATGAAGATGATTGTGTGTTGATGAATGACTTTAACTTTGATTTGCGATAGTTTGCACGTTGGCTTGATGAATAGATGCTCATCTGTGGTGATGCGTGTTGAAGTAGCGTCGTCATATCTGGATATAACATGACATATAGCCTATAACACGCTCTCACACGTTTATTTCTTATCATTTTTGGGATAAGTCAAATTTACATATGTGGTTTCAACAACCAGATGCATTTACTCTTGTCCAGTTTCGTCTGGAATGCGTCTCAGATCTCCTCCTGAAGTGGTTTGAGCGATCGGATTTAAATCCGTCTCGAATGCGTTTCGGAGGGCATTTAGATTTGGTCTTTTCACGAGCGGATAGCTATCCGATCACAGAAAACGGATGAAGTGGCCATGGGTCTCTGTTTAAGAACGCCGGCTCGCAGCTGCAGGTTCCGCTGGTTTAGAGCACCGCAGGAATCTTCAAGTCTACCGAACGTCCAGTTTCACTGCCACAAGTTGATCTTCTTGTAATAAAGATCTCATCGAGGACAAACAAACTGTATTTTTGTATTTTCATTGCATTTTTAATTTATAAAAAGTTAAAAAAAATAATGAATTTCAATATAAAAATATTAATGATTAATCGATAGTCGATCGTTAATTCTCCCGACGATCGACTAAGAAAATTTAATCGAATGCCCATCCCTAGTATTTAGAGTCATTGCTCCCGCCTGAGATGTCTCGCACGCACACACACACACACACACACACACACACACACACACACACACACACACACATACATGTCTATATT
>CM038634.1:1253873-1261933 GCA_021554675.1 Leuciscus idus | reverse complement strand
TGTTCATTTATGGTTAATCTGACTGGTCCGTTGCGTTCGCACCACATACTTGATAATCGTGCTGTAAACATTACCTACGCCAATAGCAGGCGCTTATAATCGTGACGTGCGCCAATGGCAGCTGCAAAGGAGAAGCAATATGGGAAATACCGACTGTTTTAAGGAATAAACGCAGAATTTTTGGTTCTTGTCGTGTTTAACACAATCTACACTCGATCGCGCGAGGATATCCATCGTGAAAAATCGCAGCTTGAATTTTTTTTTTAGTTACCATCGAAGTGAAAGACAGGTCCATTCTGTGGTATAAATACTACATACAACAAAACTACAACTCCCAGCAGGCCGTTGGGTCCATTGGCTGCGCGCGCACACACACTCAATCAATGACACTTACCCATTAGAAAACGCAAATGCACACGTCCTGGGACGGTAACACCAGTCAAATTAAATCATTAAAGGAAAATACATCTTTGCAGTGCATACACAGAAGTGCCAATAATATATTTTCACTGCATTTACAATTGCAGAAATAAAGCTATGAGATCGTTATTACAATTAGAAATCAGAAAAAAAAAAAATACTTTTTTTTTTATATATGTCCAAATAGAAACTGTTATTTAAAATGGTAATAATATATCACAATACTGTAGTTTATAGCCTAGGCTACTATATTTTAATCAAATAAATGCAGGCTGGGGGAGCAGCGCAAGAGACTTATTTCAAAAACATTAAAAAAATCCACCTGACACACACACACACACACACAAGTTTCAAGTTTTGAAAAATACAACAACAAACAGTACTTTTGAACGGTACAGTTGGTTTCATTACAACATTTACACTACATTTATTCATTTAACATAACCTTTATTGACTTAGAAAATGACAGGCTAATTAATATGTTATATGAATTTGTGTTTCAATATGTGGCATCGTCAGGTTTTCATACCTCAAATTAAAACCCAGTGATGTCTAATGGTAACAAAATAAAAACGAAACTAAGATTATGCCCTGTATCATGAAGAAAACATAGGTTTATTTTGTGTTACACGACACCTATTGGTGTTGCCTATATGAACAGTGCTAATTCAGGTTAAGAATACACTGTGACAGAGGCAAAACAATTTATTAAAATAATAATAACAACAATAACAATAATGATTATGACGACGCATGCAAAACAGAGAGAAAAGACTCAATTCTATTCGAATAATTACACAATACCACTGTTACGTTCCCAATTCATTTTCTAGGGGCAAAAGGGAAAGTAGCTTTAAAGCAAAAATGACCAGCGACAAAGAAAAGTTAACCTATCTGAGTCCCAGCACACAATACACAAAGTAAGATTTCCAATACATTTATTTACAATAAGTGATAAATACAGTGCAAAAAGAATCCTAAACAAACAGCTCCAAAAGAAAAAGAAATGAAGCCTGTTCTTCAGGAGCAGGTAAAGCCAAAACAAACAAAAGATCTCACTAGCCGGTAGAAGGAACACCTACAACAATCAACACAAATAAACAACAGAACTCTTACCTTACTTCCTAACTAACAAAAAACAGGAGAAAATGAGAAAAGAAAAATGGCACCCACTCCCTACTGCTCCAACACTCAACAATGGGCAAGCAATTCAAAGCTGCACACTACAGCCGTAACAACACATTTAAGCGTAACAACACACTTAAGCTTAACATACACCAACAAGAGCAACACTCCAAGTCTGGTAACACAACAGTCTCAGGCCACATTTACACATAGCCGGGTATTTAGAGAAACGAATATTTCTCCCCCTCCGTTTTCAAAAATAACATCGTGCACACAATATCGTTTTCAAAAAAAGTTGTCGTTTACATCAACCCGCATAAATACAAAGGGGCGGCAGTGTAAGGAGAAGGATAAAGCCATGCAAGCCAATCAGAATCCTCAAAATCGACAACGACGAATAGCACGAGCGACTTCCTGTTCCTTTCAAAACAATAGACATGGCGCGAGGTTCGTTCGTGTGGACAGACAGCAAAGCAAATGCAAACAGGCCAAAAGCGTTTTCACAAAAGTAAAAATGAGTACCACTTTAACAGCATCCATGATCAAATAGTAGCCAAACAAACTCATAGACAGTATGGAACAAACTCTAAACATAGGGCGCTCACATGACGTAAGCATTTTCTGGCGCATAATGTGACGTTTGAGAACCTAAAACCCCGTTTCTCCCAGTTGACACGGCAACACATAACCGGCGTTTTCAGAAATCTCCACTTTGGCCGGAGTTTAATAGAAATAATCGTTTTCTGGGATAAAAACGGCGTTTTCGTGTAAATGACAGGCCAAAACGCAGGGAAATATCTGCGTTTTCCCATCGTGTAAACGGGGCCTCAGGCTCTTGGGAGAAGAAACCTCTCCCAGTCCCAGTCCCAGTCCCAGTCCCAGTCCCAGTCCCAGTCCCAGTCTCTCTCTCTCTCTCTCTCTCTCTCTCTCTCTCTCTCTCTCTCTCTCTCTCTCTCTCTCCCCGGCTCTGCTTAAATACTGGATCCTCTTGCCATTGATGAGGAACAGCTGGTAGGTCCCATCACCTAGATTAGGACAGGGAGGAGCACAAGAAATTGGACAAAAAAAAACAAAATAAAAACCTTTTAATATATGTCCAAATAGAAACTGTTATTTAAAATGGTAATAATATATCACAATACTGTAGTTTATAGCCTAGGCTACTATATTTTAATCAAATAAATGCAGGCTGGGGGAGCAGCGCAAGAGACTTATTTCAAAAACATTAAAAAAATCCACCTGACACACACACACACACACACAAGTTTCAAGTTTTGAAAAATACAACAACAAACAGTAATATTGTAAAGTATAATAACAATTGAATTTATAATTAGCCTATATAGGATTATGTAATGGTTCACAAAATTCACGGTTCAATCACTGTCTGTTGTTGCATTGAGACTCTGGTAGGGCTTTATTTTGAAATTCTCGTCAGCAAAATAGAGGGAAAACAAACAATATTGACAATATTGTTTATAAAATGTTACTCACCATGTTCATTTATGGTTAATCTGACTGGTCCGTTGCGTTCGCACCACATACTTGATAATCGTGCTGTAAACATTACCTACGCCAATAGCAGGCGCTTATAATCGTGACGTGCGCCAATGGCAGCTGCAAAGGAGAAGCAATATGGGAAATACCGACTGTTTTAAGGAATAAACGCAGACTTTTTGGTTCTTGTCGTGTTTAACACAATCTACACTCGATCGCGCGAGGATATCCATCGTGAAAAATCGCAGCTTGAATTTTTTTTTTAGTTACCATCGAAGTGAAAGACAGGTCCATTCTGTGGTATAAATACTACATACAACAAAACTACAACTCCCAGCAGGCCGTTGGGTCCATTGGCTGCGCGCGCACACACACTCAATCAATGACACTTACCCATTAGAAAACGCAAATGCATACGTCCTGGGACGGTAACACCAGTCAAATTAAATCATTAAAGGAAAATACATCTTTGCAGTGCATACACAGAAGTGCCAATAATATATTTTCACTGCATTTACAATTGCAGAAATAAAGCTATGAGATCGTTATTACAATTAGAAATCAGAAAAAAAAAAAAAAAAAATTTTTATATATGTCCAAATAGAAACTGTTATTTAAAATGGTAATAATATATCACAATACTGTAGTTTATAGCCTAGGCTACTATATTTTAATCAAATAAATGCAGGCTGGGGGAGCAGCGCAAGAGACTTATTTCAAAAACATTAAAAAAATCCACCTGACACACACACACACACACACACACACACACACAAGTTTCAAGTTTTGAAAAATACAACAACAAACAGTACTTTTGAACGGTACAGTTGGTTTCATTACAACATTTACACTACATTTATTCATTTAACATAACCTTTATTGACTTAGAAAATGACAGGCTAATTAATATGTTATATGAATTTGTGTTTCAATATGTGGCATCGTCAGGTTTTCATACCTCAAATTAAAACCCAGTGATGTCTAATGGTAACAAAATAAAAACGAAACTAAGATTATGCCCTGTATCATGAAGAAAACATAGGTTTATTTTGTGTTACATGACACCTATTGGTGTTGCCTATATGAACAGTGCTAATTCAGGTTAAGAATACACTGTGACAGAGGCAAAACAATTTATTAAAATAATAATAACAACAATAACAATAATGATTATGACGACGCATGCAAAACAGAGAGAAAAGACTCAATTCTATTCGAATAATTACACAATACCACTGTTACGTTCCCAATTCATTTTCTAGGGGCAAAAGGGAAAGTAGCTTTAAAGCAAAAATGACCAGCGACAAAGAAAAGTTAACCTATCTGAGTCCCAGCACACAATACACAAAGTAAGATTTCCAATACATTTATTTACAATAAGTGATAAATACAGTGCAAAAAGAATCCTAAACAAACAGCTCCAAAAGAAAAAGAAATGAAGCCTGTTCTTCAGGAGCAGGTAAAGCCAAAACAAACAAAAGATCTCACTACCCGGTAGAAGGAACACCTACAACAATCAACACAAATAAACAACAGAACTCTTACCTTACTTCCTAACTAACAAAAAAACAGGAGAAAATGAGAAAAGAAAAATGGCACCCACTCCCTACTGCTCCAACACTCAACAATGGGCAAGCAATTCAAAGCTGCACACTACAGCCGTAACAACACATTTAAGCGTAACAACACACTTAAGCTTAACATACACCAAAAAGAGCAACACTCCAAGTCTGGTAAGACAACAGTCTCAGGCCACATTTACACATAGCCGGGTATTTAGAGAAACGAATATTTCTCCCCCTCCGTTTTCAAAAATAACATCGTGCACACAATATCGTTTTCAAAAAAAGTTGTCGTTTACATCAACCCGCATAAATACAAAGGGGCGGCAGTGTAAGGAGAAGGATAAAGCCATGCAAGCCAATCAGAATCCTCAAAATCGACAACGACGAATAGCAAGAGCGACTTCCTGTTCCTTTCAAAACAATAGACATGGCGCGAGGTTCGTTCGTGTGGACAGACAGCGAAGCAAATGCAAACAGGCCAAAAGCGTTTTCACAAAAGTAAAAATGAGTACCACTTTAACAGCATCCATGATCAAATAGTAGCCAAACAAACTCATAGACAGTATGGAACAAACTCTAAACATAGGGCGCTCACATGACGTAAGCATTTTCTGGCGCATAATGTGACGTTTGAGAACCTAAAACCCCGTTTCTCCCAGTTGACACGGCAACACATAACCGGCGTTTTCAGAAATCTCCACTTTGGCCGGAGTTTAATAGAAATAATCGTTTTCTGGGATAAAAATGGCGTTTTCGTGTAAATGACAGGCCAAAACGCAGGGAAATATCTGCGTTTTCCCATCGTGTAAACGGGGCCTCAGGCTCTTGGGAGAAGAAACCTCTCCCAGTCCCAGTCCCAGTCCCAGTCCCAGTCCCAGTCCCAGTCCCAGTCCCAGTCTCTCTCTCTCTCTCTCTCTCCCCGGCTCTGCTTAAATACTGGATCCTCTTGCCATTGATGAGGAACAGCTGGTAGGTCCCATCACCTAGATTAGGACAGGGAGGAGCACAAGAAATTGGACAAAAAAAACCAAAATAAAAACCTTTTAATATATGTCCAAATAGAAACTGTTATTTAAAATGGTAATAATATATCACAATACTGTAGTTTATAGCCTAGGCTACTATATTTTAATCAAATAAATGCAGGCTGGGGGAGCAGCGCAAGAGACTTATTTCAAAAACATTAAAAAAAATCCACCTGACACACACACACAAGTTTCAAGTTTTGAAAAATACAACAACAAACAGTAATATTGTAAAGTATAATAACAATTGAATTTATAATTAGCCTATATAGGATTATGTAATGGTTCACAAAATTCACGGTTCAATCACTGTCTGTTGTTGCATTGAGACTCTGGTAGGGCTTTATTTTGAAATTCTCGTCAGCAAAATAGAGGGAAAACAAACAATATTGACAATATTGTTTATAAAATGTTACTCACCATGTTCATTTATGGTTAATCTGACTGGTCCGTTGCGTTCGCACCACATACTTGATAATCGTGCTGTAAACATTACCTACGCCAATAGCAGGCGCTTATAATCGTGACGTGCGCCAATGGCAGCTGCAAAGGAGAAGCAATATGGGAAATACCGACTGTTTTAAGGAATAAACGCAGAATTTTTGGTTCTTGTCGTGTTTAACACAATCTACACTCGATCGCGCGAGGATATCCATCGTGAAAAATCGCAGCTTGAATTTTTTTTTTAGTTACCATCGAAGTGAAAGACAGGTCCATTCTGTGGTATAAATACTACATACAACAAAACTACAACTCCCAGCAGGCCGTTGGGTCCATTGGCTGCGCGCGCACACACACTCAATCAATGACACTTACCCATTAGAAAACGCAAATGCACACGTCCTGGGACGGTAACACCAGTCAAATTAAATCATTAAAGGAAAATACATCTTTGCAGTGCATACACAGAAGTGCCAATAATATATTTTCACTGCATTTACAATTGCAGAAATAAAGCTATGAGATCGTTATTACAATTAGAAATCAGAAAAAAAAAAAATACTTTTTTTTTTATATATGTCCAAATAGAAACTGTTATTTAAAATGGTAATAATATATCACAATACTGTAGTTTATAGCCTAGGCTACTATATTTTAATCAAATAAATGCAGGCTGGGGGAGCAGCGCAAGAGACTTATTTCAAAAACATTAAAAAAATCCACCTGACACACACACACACACACACAAGTTTCAAGTTTTGAAAAATACAACAACAAACAGTACTTTTGAACGGTACAGTTGGTTTCATTACAACATTTACACTACATTTATTCATTTAACATAACCTTTATTGACTTAGAAAATGACAGGCTAATTAATATGTTATATGAATTTGTGTTTCAATATGTGGCATCGTCAGGTTTTCATACCTCAAATTAAAACCCAGTGATGTCTAATGGTAACAAAATAAAAACGAAACTAAGATTATGCCCTGTATCATGAAGAAAACATAGGTTTATTTTGTGTTACACGACACCTATTGGTGTTGCCTATATGAACAGTGCTAATTCAGGTTAAGAATACACTGTGACAGAGGCAAAACAATTTATTAAAATAATAATAACAACAATAACAATAATGATTATGACGACGCATGCAAAACAGAGAGAAAAGACTCAATTCTATTCGAATAATTACACAATACCACTGTTACGTTCCCAATTCATTTTCTAGGGGCAAAAGGGAAAGTAGCTTTAAAGCAAAAATGACCAGCGACAAAGAAAAGTTAACCTATCTGAGTCCCAGCACACAATACACAAAGTAAGATTTCCAATACATTTATTTACAATAAGTGATAAATACAGTGCAAAAAGAATCCTAAACAAACAGCTCCAAAAGAAAAAGAAATGAAGCCTGTTCTTCAGGAGCAGGTAAAGCCAAAACAAACAAAAGATCTCACTAGCCGGTAGAAGGAACACCTACAACAATCAACACAAATAAACAACAGAACTCTTACCTTACTTCCTAACTAACAAAAAACAGGAGAAAATGAGAAAAGAAAAATGGCACCCACTCCCTACTGCTCCAACACTCAACAATGGGCAAGCAATTCAAAGCTGCACACTACAGCCGTAACAACACATTTAAGCGTAACAACACACTTAAGCTTAACATACACCAACAAGAGCAACACTCCAAGTCTGGTAACACAACAGTCTCAGGCCACATTTACACATAGCCGGGTATTTAGAGAAACGAATATTTCTCCCCCTCCGTTTTCAAAAATAACATCGTGCACACAATATCGTTTTCAAAAAAAGTTGTCGTTTACATCAACCCGCATAAATACAAAGGGGCGGCAGTGTAAGGAGAAGGATAAAGCCATGCAAGCCAATCAGAATCCTCAAAATCGACAACGACGAATAGCACGAGCGACTTCCTGTTCCTTTCAAAACAATAGACATGGCGCGAGGTTCGTTCGTGTGG
>CM038634.1:1248873-1251373 GCA_021554675.1 Leuciscus idus | reverse complement strand
AAAAGATCTCACTACCCGGTAGAAGGAACACCTACAACAATCAACACAAATAAACAACAGAACTCTTACCTTACTTCCTAACTAACAAAAAAACAGGAGAAAATGAGAAAAGAAAAATGGCACCCACTCCCTACTGCTCCAACACTCAACAATGGGCAAGCAATTCAAAGCTGCACACTACAGCCGTAACAACACATTTAAGCGTAACAACACACTTAAGCTTAACATACACCAAAAAGAGCAACACTCCAAGTCTGGTAAGACAACAGTCTCAGGCCACATTTACACATAGCCGGGTATTTAGAGAAACGAATATTTCTCCCCCTCCGTTTTCAAAAATAACATCGTGCACACAATATCGTTTTCAAAAAAAGTTGTCGTTTACATCAACCCGCATAAATACAAAGGGGCGGCAGTGTAAGGAGAAGGATAAAGCCATGCAAGCCAATCAGAATCCTCAAAATCGACAACGACGAATAGCAAGAGCGACTTCCTGTTCCTTTCAAAACAATAGACATGGCGCGAGGTTCGTTCGTGTGGACAGACAGCGAAGCAAATGCAAACAGGCCAAAAGCGTTTTCACAAAAGTAAAAATGAGTACCACTTTAACAGCATCCATGATCAAATAGTAGCCAAACAAACTCATAGACAGTATGGAACAAACTCTAAACATAGGGCGCTCACATGACGTAAGCATTTTCTGGCGCATAATGTGACGTTTGAGAACCTAAAACCCCGTTTCTCCCAGTTGACACGGCAACACATAACCGGCGTTTTCAGAAATCTCCACTTTGGCCGGAGTTTAATAGAAATAATCGTTTTCTGGGATAAAAATGGCGTTTTCGTGTAAATGACAGGCCAAAACGCAGGGAAATATCTGCGTTTTCCCATCGTGTAAACGGGGCCTCAGGCTCTTGGGAGAAGAAACCTCTCCCAGTCCCAGTCCCAGTCCCAGTCCCAGTCCCAGTCCCAGTCCCAGTCCCAGTCCCAGTCCCAGTCTCTCTCTCTCTCTCTCTCTCCCCGGCTCTGCTTAAATACTGGATCCTCTTGCCATTGATGAGGAACAGCTGGTAGGTCCCATCACCTAGATTAGGACAGGGAGGAGCACAAGAAATTGGACAAAAAAAACCAAAATAAAAACCTTTTAATATATGTCCAAATAGAAACTGTTATTTAAAATGGTAATAATATATCACAATACTGTAGTTTATAGCCTAGGCTACTATATTTTAATCAAATAAATGCAGGCTGGGGGAGCAGCGCAAGAGACTTATTTCAAAAACATTAAAAAAAATCCACCTGACACACACACACAAGTTTCAAGTTTTGAAAAATACAACAACAAACAGTAATATTGTAAAGTATAATAACAATTGAATTTATAATTAGCCTATATAGGATTATGTAATGGTTCACAAAATTCACGGTTCAATCACTGTCTGTTGTTGCATTGAGACTCTGGTAGGGCTTTATTTTGAAATTCTCGTCAGCAAAATAGAGGGAAAACAAACAATATTGACAATATTGTTTATAAAATGTTACTCACCATGTTCATTTATGGTTAATCTGACTGGTCCGTTGCGTTCGCACCACATACTTGATAATCGTGCTGTAAACATTACCTACGCCAATAGCAGGCGCTTATAATCGTGACGTGCGCCAATGGCAGCTGCAAAGGAGAAGCAATATGGGAAATACCGACTGTTTTAAGGAATAAACGCAGAATTTTTGGTTCTTGTCGTGTTTAACACAATCTACACTCGATCGCGCGAGGATATCCATCGTGAAAAATCGCAGCTTGAATTTTTTTTTTAGTTACCATCGAAGTGAAAGACAGGTCCATTCTGTGGTATAAATACTACATACAACAAAACTACAACTCCCAGCAGGCCGTTGGGTCCATTGGCTGCGCGCGCACACACACTCAATCAATGACACTTACCCATTAGAAAACGCAAATGCACACGTCCTGGGACGGTAACACCAGTCAAATTAAATCATTAAAGGAAAATACATCTTTGCAGTGCATACACAGAAGTGCCAATAATATATTTTCACTGCATTTACAATTGCAGAAATAAAGCTATGAGATCGTTATTACAATTAGAAATCAGAAAAAAAAAAAATACTTTTTTTTTTATATATGTCCAAATAGAAACTGTTATTTAAAATGGTAATAATATATCACAATACTGTAGTTTATAGCCTAGGCTACTATATTTTAATCAAATAAATGCAGGCTGGGGGAGCAGCGCAAGAGACTTATTTCAAAAACATTAAAAAAATCCACCTGACACACACACACACACACACAAGTTTCAAGTTTTGAAAAATACAACAACAAACAGTACTTTTGAACGGTACAGTTGGTTTCATTACAACATTTACACTACATTTATTCATTTAACATAACCTTTATTGACTTAGAAAATGACAGGCTAATTAATATGTTATATGAATTTGTGTTTCAATATGTGGCATCGTCAGGTTTTCATACCTC
>CM038634.1:1203873-1243873 GCA_021554675.1 Leuciscus idus | reverse complement strand
TTGAAATTCTCGTCAGCAAAATAGAGGGAAAACAAACAATATTGACAATATTGTTTATAAAATGTTACTCACCATGTTCATTTATGGTTAATCTGACTGGTCCGTTGCGTTCGCACCACATACTTGATAATCGTGCTGTAAACATTACCTACGCCAATAGCAGGCGCTTATAATCGTGACGTGCGCCAATGGCAGCTGCAAAGGAGAAGCAATATGGGAAATACCGACTGTTTTAAGGAATAAACGCAGAATTTTTGGTTCTTGTCGTGTTTAACACAATCTACACTCGATCGCGCGAGGATATCCATCGTGAAAAATCGCAGCTTGAATTTTTTTTTTAGTTACCATCGAAGTGAAAGACAGGTCCATTCTGTGGTATAAATACTACATACAACAAAACTACAACTCCCAGCAGGCCGTTGGGTCCATTGGCTGCGCGCGCACACACACTCAATCAATGACACTTACCCATTAGAAAACGCAAATGCACACGTCCTGGGACGGTAACACCAGTCAAATTAAATCATTAAAGGAAAATACATCTTTGCAGTGCATACACAGAAGTGCCAATAATATATTTTCACTGCATTTACAATTGCAGAAATAAAGCTATGAGATCGTTATTACAATTAGAAATCAGAAAAAAAAAAAATACTTTTTTTTTTATATATGTCCAAATAGAAACTGTTATTTAAAATGGTAATAATATATCACAATACTGTAGTTTATAGCCTAGGCTACTATATTTTAATCAAATAAATGCAGGCTGGGGGAGCAGCGCAAGAGACTTATTTCAAAAACATTAAAAAAATCCACCTGACACACACACACACACACACAAGTTTCAAGTTTTGAAAAATACAACAACAAACAGTACTTTTGAACGGTACAGTTGGTTTCATTACAACATTTACACTACATTTATTCATTTAACATAACCTTTATTGACTTAGAAAATGACAGGCTAATTAATATGTTATATGAATTTGTGTTTCAATATGTGGCATCGTCAGGTTTTCATACCTCAAATTAAAACCCAGTGATGTCTAATGGTAACAAAATAAAAACGAAACTAAGATTATGCCCTGTATCATGAAGAAAACATAGGTTTATTTTGTGTTACACGACACCTATTGGTGTTGCCTATATGAACAGTGCTAATTCAGGTTAAGAATACACTGTGACAGAGGCAAAACAATTTATTAAAATAATAATAACAACAATAACAATAATGATTATGACGACGCATGCAAAACAGAGAGAAAAGACTCAATTCTATTCGAATAATTACACAATACCACTGTTACGTTCCCAATTCATTTTCTAGGGGCAAAAGGGAAAGTAGCTTTAAAGCAAAAATGACCAGCGACAAAGAAAAGTTAACCTATCTGAGTCCCAGCACACAATACACAAAGTAAGATTTCCAATACATTTATTTACAATAAGTGATAAATACAGTGCAAAAAGAATCCTAAACAAACAGCTCCAAAAGAAAAAGAAATGAAGCCTGTTCTTCAGGAGCAGGTAAAGCCAAAACAAACAAAAGATCTCACTACCCGGTAGAAGGAACACCTACAACAATCAACACAAATAAACAACAGAACTCTTACCTTACTTCCTAACTAACAAAAAACAGGAGAAAATGAGAAAAGAAAAATGGCACCCACTCCCTACTGCTCCAACACTCAACAATGGGCAAGCAATTCAAAGCTGCACACTACAGCCGTAACAACACATTTAAGCGTAACAACACACTTAAGCTTAACATACACCAACAAGAGCAACACTCCAAGTCTGGTAACACAACAGTCTCAGGCCACATTTACACATAGCCGGGTATTTAGAGAAACGAATATTTCTCCCCCTCCGTTTTCAAAAATAACATCGTGCACACAATATCGTTTTCAAAAAAAGTTGTCGTTTACATCAACCCGCATAAATACAAAGGGGCGGCAGTGTAAGGAGAAGGATAAAGCCATGCAAGCCAATCAGAATCCTCAAAATCGACAACGACGAATAGCACGAGCGACTTCCTGTTCCTTTCAAAACAATAGACATGGCGCGAGGTTCGTTCGTGTGGACAGACAGCAAAGCAAATGCAAACAGGCCAAAAGCGTTTTCACAAAAGTAAAAATGAGTACCACTTTAACAGCATCCATGATCAAATAGTAGCCAAACAAACTCATAGACAGTATGGAACAAACTCTAAACATAGGGCGCTCACATGACGTAAGCATTTTCTGGCGCATAATGTGACGTTTGAGAACCTAAAACCCCGTTTCTCCCAGTTGACACGGCAACACATAACCGGCGTTTTCAGAAATCTCCACTTTGGCCGGAGTTTAATAGAAATAATCGTTTTCTGGGATAAAAACGGCGTTTTCGTGTAAATGACAGGCCAAAACGCAGGGAAATATCTGCGTTTTCCCATCGTGTAAACGGGGCCTCAGGCTCTTGGGAGAAGAAACCTCTCCCAGTCCCAGTCCCAGTCCCAGTCCCAGTCCCAGTCCCAGTCCCAGTCCCAGTCCCAGTCCCAGTCTCTCTCTCTCTCTCTCTCCCCGGCTCTGCTTAAATACTGGATCCTCTTGCCATTGATGAGGAACAGCTGGTAGGTCCCATCACCTAGATTAGGACAGGGAGGAGCACAAGAAATTGGACAAAAAAAAACAAAATAAAAACCTTTTAATATATGTCCAAATAGAAACTGTTATTTAAAATGGTAATAATATATCACAATACTGTAGTTTATAGCCTAGGCTACTATATTTTAATCAAATAAATGCAGGCTGGGGGAGCAGCGCAAGAGACTTATTTCAAAAACATTAAAAAAAATCCACCTGACACACACACACAAGTTTCAAGTTTTGAAAAATACAACAACAAACAGTAATATTGTAAAGTATAATAACAATTGAATTTATAATTAGCCTATATAGGATTATGTAATGGTTCACAAAATTCACGGTTCAATCACTGTCTGTTGTTGCATTGAGACTCTGGTAGGGCTTTATTTTGAAATTCTCGTCAGCAAAATAGAGGGAAAACAAACAATATTGACAATATTGTTTATAAAATGTTACTCACCATGTTCATTTATGGTTAATCTGACTGGTCCGTTGCGTTCGCACCACATACTTGATAATCGTGCTGTAAACATTACCTACGCCAATAGCAGGCGCTTATAATCGTGACGTGCGCCAATGGCAGCTGCAAAGGAGAAGCAATATGGGAAATACCGACTGTTTTAAGGAATAAACGCAGAATTTTTGGTTCTTGTCGTGTTTAACACAATCTACACTCGATCGCGCGAGGATATCCATCGTGAAAAATCGCAGCTTGAATTTTTTTTTTAGTTACCATCGAAGTGAAAGACAGGTCCATTCTGTGGTATAAATACTACATACAACAAAACTACAACTCCCAGCAGGCCGTTGGGTCCATTGGCTGCGCGCGCACACACACTCAATCAATGACACTTACCCATTAGAAAACGCAAATGCATACGTCCTGGGACGGTAACACCAGTCAAATTAAATCATTAAAGGAAAATACATCTTTGCAGTGCATACACAGAAGTGCCAATAATATATTTTCACTGCATTTACAATTGCAGAAATAAAGCTATGAGATCGTTATTACAATTAGAAATCAGAAAAAAAAAAAAAAAATTTTTTTATATATGTCCAAATAGAAACTGTTATTTAAAATGGTAATAATATATCACAATACTGTAGTTTATAGCCTAGGCTACTATATTTTAATCAAATAAATGCAGGCTGGGGGAGCAGCGCAAGAGACTTATTTCAAAAACATTAAAAAAATCCACTTGACACACACACACACACACACACACACACACACACACACACACAAGTTTCAAGTTTTGAAAAATACAACAACAAACAGTACTTTTGAACGGTACAGTTGGTTTCATTACAACATTTACACTACATTTATTCATTTAACATAACCTTTATTGACTTAGAAAATGACAGGCTAATTAATATGTTATATGAATTTGTGTTTCAATATGTGGCATCGTCAGGTTTTCATACCTCAAATTAAAACCCAGTGATGTCTAATGGTAACAAAATAAAAACGAAACTAAGATTATGCCCTGTATCATGAAGAAAACATAGGTTTATTTTGTGTTACACGACACCTATTGGTGTTGCCTATATGAACAGTGCTAATTCAGGTTAAGAATACACTGTGACAGAGGCAAAACAATTTATTAAAATAATAATAACAACAATAACAATAATGATTATGACGACGCATGCAAAACAGAGAGAAAAGACTCAATTCTATTCGAATAATTACACAATACCACTGTTACGTTCCCAATTCATTTTCTAGGGGCAAAAGGGAAAGTAGCTTTAAAGCAAAAATGAACAGCGACAAAGAAAAGTTAACCTATCTGAGTCCCAGCACACAATACACAAAGTAAGATTTCCAATACATTTATTTACAATAAGTGATAAATACAGTGCAAAAAGAATCCTAAACAAACAGCTCCAAAAGAAAAAGAAATGAAGCCTGTTCTTCAGGAGCAGGTAAAGCCAAAACAAACAAAAGATCTCACTACCCGGTAGAAGGAACACCTACAACAATCAACACAAATAAACAACAGAACTCTTACCTTACTTCCTAACTAACAAAAAACAGGAGAAAATGAGAAAAGAAAAATGGCACCCACTCCCTACTGCTCCAACACTCAACAATGGGCAAGCAATTCAAAGCTGCACACTACAGCCGTAACAACACATTTAAGCGTAACAACACACTTAAGCTTAACATACACCAACAAGAGCAACACTCCAAGTCTGGTAACACAACAGTCTCAGGCCACATTTACACATAGCCGGGTATTTAGAGAAACGAATATTTCTCCCCCTCCGTTTTCAAAAATAACATCGTGCACACAATATCGTTTTCAAAAAAAGTTGTCGTTTACATCAACCCGCATAAATACAAAGGGGCGGCAGTGTAAGGAGAAGGATAAAGCCATGCAAGCCAATCAGAATCCTCAAAATCGACAACGACGAATAGCACGAGCGACTTCCTGTTCCTTTCAAAACAATAGACATGGCGCGAGGTTCGTTCGTGTGGACAGACAGCAAAGCAAATGCAAACAGGCCAAAAGCGTTTTCACAAAAGTAAAAATGAGTACCACTTTAACAGCATCCATGATCAAATAGTAGCCAAACAAACTCATAGACAGTATGGAACAAACTCTAAACATAGGGCGCTCACATGACGTAAGCATTTTCTGGCGCATAATGTGACGTTTGAGAACCTAAAACCCCGTTTCTCCCAGTTGACACGGCAACACATAACCGGCGTTTTCAGAAATCTCCACTTTGGCCGGAGTTTAATAGAAATAATCGTTTTCTGGGATAAAAACGGCGTTTTCGTGTAAATGACAGGCCAAAACGCAGGGAAATATCTGCGTTTTCCCATCGTGTAAACGGGGCCTCAGGCTCTTGGGAGAAGAAACCTCTCCCTCTCCCAGTCCCAGTCCCAGTCCCAGTCCCAGTCCCAGTCCCAGTCCCAGTCCCAGTCTCTCTCTCTCTCTCTCTCCCCGGCTCTGCTTAAATACTGGATCCTCTTGCCATTGATGAGGAACAGCTGGTAGGTCCCATCACCTAGATTAGGACAGGGAGGAGCACAAGAAATTGGACAAAAAAAAACAAAATAAAAACCTTTTAATATATGTCCAAATAGAAACTGTTATTTAAAATGGTAATAATATATCACAATACTGTAGTTTATAGCCTAGGCTACTATATTTTAATCAAATAAATGCAGGCTGGGGGAGCAGCGCAAGAGACTTATTTCAAAAACATTAAAAAAAATCCACCTGACACACACACACAAGTTTCAAGTTTTGAAAAATACAACAACAAACAGTAATATTGTAAAGTATAATAACAATTGAATTTATAATTAGCCTATATAGGATTATGTAATGGTTCACAAAATTCACGGTTCAATCACTGTCTGTTGTTGCATTGAGACTCTGGTAGGGCTTTATTTTGAAATTCTCGTCAGCAAAATAGAGGGAAAACAAACAATATTGACAATATTGTTTATAAAATGTTACTCACCATGTTCATTTATGGTTAATCTGACTGGTCCGTTGCGTTCGCACCACATACTTGATAATCGTGCTGTAAACATTACCTACGCCAATAGCAGGCGCTTATAATCGTGACGTGCGCCAATGGCAGCTGCAAAGGAGAAGCAATATGGGAAATACCGACTGTTTTAAGGAATAAACGCAGACTTTTTGGTTCTTGTCGTGTTTAACACAATCTACACTCGATCGCGCGAGGATATCCATCGTGAAAAATCGCAGCTTGAATTTTTTTTTTAGTTACCATCGAAGTGAAAGACAGGTCCATTCTGTGGTATAAATACTACATACAACAAAACTACAACTCCCAGCAGGCCGTTGGGTCCATTGGCTGCGCGCGCACACACACTCAATCAATGACACTTACCCATTAGAAAACGCAAATGCATACGTCCTGGGACGGTAACACCAGTCAAATTAAATCATTAAAGGAAAATACATCTTTGCAGTGCATACACAGAAGTGCCAATAATATATTTTCACTGCATTTACAATTGCAGAAATAAAGCTATGAGATCGTTATTACAATTAGAAATCAGAAAAAAAAAAAAAAAAATTTTTTATATATGTCCAAATAGAAACTGTTATTTAAAATGGTAATAATATATCACAATACTGTAGTTTATAGCCTAGGCTACTATATTTTAATCAAATAAATGCAGGCTGGGGGAGCAGCGCAAGAGACTTATTTCAAAAACATTAAAAAAATCCACCTGACACACACACACACACACACACACACACACACACACACACACAAGTTTCAAGTTTTGAAAAATACAACAACAAACAGTACTTTTGAACGGTACAGTTGGTTTCATTACAACATTTACACTACATTTATTCATTTAACATAACCTTTATTGACTTAGAAAATGACAGGCTAATTAATATGTTATATGAATTTGTGTTTCAATATGTGGCATCGTCAGGTTTTCATACCTCAAATTAAAACCCAGTGATGTCTAATGGTAACAAAATAAAAACGAAACTAAGATTATGCCCTGTATCATGAAGAAAACATAGGTTTATTTTGTGTTACATGACACCTATTGGTGTTGCCTATATGAACAGTGCTAATTCAGGTTAAGAATACACTGTGACAGAGGCAAAACAATTTATTAAAATAATAATAACAACAATAACAATAATGATTATGACGACGCATGCAAAACAGAGAGAAAAGACTCAATTCTATTCGAATAATTACACAATACCACTGTTACGTTCCCAATTCATTTTCTAGGGGCAAAAGGGAAAGTAGCTTTAAAGCAAAAATGACCAGCGACAAAGAAAAGTTAACCTATCTGAGTCCCAGCACACAATACACAAAGTAAGATTTCCAATACATTTATTTACAGTAAGTGATAAATACAGTGCAAAAAGAATCCTAAACAAACAGCTCCAAAAGAAAAAGAAATGAAGCCTGTTCTTCAGGAGCAGGTAAAGCCAAAACAAACAAAAGATCTCACTACCCGGTAGAAGGAACACCTACAACAATCAACACAAATAAACAACAGAACTCTTACCTTACTTCCTAACTAACAAAAAACAGGAGAAAATGAGAAAAGAAAAATGGCACCCACTCCCTACTGCTCCAACACTCAACAATGGGCAAGCAATTCAAAGCTGCACACTACAGCCGTAACAACACATTTAAGCGTAACAACACACTTAAGCTTAACATACACCAAAAAGAGCAACACTCCAAGTCTGGTAAGACAACAGTCTCAGGCCACATTTACACATAGCCGGGTATTTAGAGAAACGAATATTTCTCCCCCTCCGTTTTCAAAAATAACATCGTGCACACAATATCGTTTTCAAAAAAAGTTGTCGTTTACATCAACCCGCATAAATACAAAGGGGCGGCAGTGTAAGGAGAAGGATAAAGCCATGCAAGCCAATCAGAATCCTCAAAATCGACAACGACGAATAGCACGAGCGACTTCCTGTTCCTTTCAAAACAATAGACATGGCGCGAGGTTCGTTCGTGTGGACAGACAGCAAAGCAAATGCAAACAGGCCAAAAGCGTTTTCACAAAAGTAAAAATGAGTACCACTTTAACAGCATCCATGATCAAATAGTAGCCAAACAAACTCATAGACAGTATGGAACAAACTCTAAACATAGGGCGCTCACATGACGTAAGCATTTTCTGGCGCATAATGTGACGTTTGAGAACCTAAAACCCCGTTTCTCCCAGTTGACACGGCAACACATAACCGGCGTTTTCAGAAATCTCCACTTTGGCCGGAGTTTAATAGAAATAATCGTTTTCTGGGATAAAAACGGCGTTTTCGTGTAAATGACAGGCCAAAACGCAGGGAAATATCTGCGTTTTCCCATCGTGTAAACGGGGCCTCAGGCTCTTGGGAGAAGAAACCTCTCCCAGTCCCAGTCCCAGTCCCAGTCCCAGTCCCAGTCCCAGTCCCAGTCCCAGTCCCAGTCTCTCTCTCTCTCTCTCTCTCCCCGGCTCTGCTTAAATACTGGATCCTCTTGCCATTGATGAGGAACAGCTGGTAGGTCCCATCACCTAGATTAGGACAGGGAGGAGCACAAGAAATTGGACAAAAAAAACCAAAATAAAAACCTTTTAATATATGTCCAAATAGAAACTGTTATTTAAAATGGTAATAATATATCACAATACTGTAGTTTATAGCCTAGGCTACTATATTTTAATCAAATAAATGCAGGCTGGGGGAGCAGCGCAAGAGACTTATTTCAAAAACATTAAAAAAAATCCACCTGACACACACACACAAGTTTCAAGTTTTGAAAAATACAACAACAAACAGTAATATTGTAAAGTATAATAACAATTGAATTTATAATTAGCCTATATAGGATTATGTAATGGTTCACAAAATTCACGGTTCAATCACTGTCTGTTGTTGCATTGAGACTCTGGTAGGGCTTTATTTTGAAATTCTCGTCAGCAAAATAGAGGGAAAACAAACAATATTGACAATATTGTTTATAAAATGTTACTCACCATGTTCATTTATGGTTAATCTGACTGGTCCGTTGCGTTCGCACCACATACTTGATAATCGTGCTGTAAACATTACCTACGCCAATAGCAGGCGCTTATAATCGTGACGTGCGCCAATGGCAGCTGCAAAGGAGAAGCAATATGGGAAATACCGACTGTTTTAAGGAATAAACGCAGAATTTTTGGTTCTTGTCGTGTTTAACACAATCTACACTCGATCGCGCGAGGATATCCATCGTGAAAAATCGCAGCTTGAATTTTTTTTTTAGTTACCATCGAAGTGAAAGACAGGTCCATTCTGTGGTATAAATACTACATACAACAAAACTACAACTCCCAGCAGGCCGTTGGGTCCATTGGCTGCGCGCGCACACACACTCAATCAATGACACTTACCCATTAGAAAACGCAAATGCACACGTCCTGGGACGGTAACACCAGTCAAATTAAATCATTAAAGGAAAATACATCTTTGCAGTGCATACACAGAAGTGCCAATAATATATTTTCACTGCATTTACAATTGCAGAAATAAAGCTATGAGATCGTTATTACAATTAGAAATCAGAAAAAAAAAAAATACTTTTTTTTTTATATATGTCCAAATAGAAACTGTTATTTAAAATGGTAATAATATATCACAATACTGTAGTTTATAGCCTAGGCTACTATATTTTAATCAAATAAATGCAGGCTGGGGGAGCAGCGCAAGAGACTTATTTCAAAAACATTAAAAAAATCCACCTGACACACACACACACACACACAAGTTTCAAGTTTTGAAAAATACAACAACAAACAGTACTTTTGAACGGTACAGTTGGTTTCATTACAACATTTACACTACATTTATTCATTTAACATAACCTTTATTGACTTAGAAAATGACAGGCTAATTAATATGTTATATGAATTTGTGTTTCAATATGTGGCATCGTCAGGTTTTCATACCTCAAATTAAAACCCAGTGATGTCTAATGGTAACAAAATAAAAACGAAACTAAGATTATGCCCTGTATCATGAAGAAAACATAGGTTTATTTTGTGTTACACGACACCTATTGGTGTTGCCTATATGAACAGTGCTAATTCAGGTTAAGAATACACTGTGACAGAGGCAAAACAATTTATTAAAATAATAATAACAACAATAACAATAATGATTATGACGACGCATGCAAAACAGAGAGAAAAGACTCAATTCTATTCGAATAATTACACAATACCACTGTTACGTTCCCAATTCATTTTCTAGGGGCAAAAGGGAAAGTAGCTTTAAAGCAAAAATGAACAGCGACAAAGAAAAGTTAACCTATCTGAGTCCCAGCACACAATACACAAAGTAAGATTTCCAATACATTTATTTACAATAAGTGATAAATACAGTGCAAAAAGAATCCTAAACAAACAGCTCCAAAAGAAAAAGAAATGAAGCCTGTTCTTCAGGAGCAGGTAAAGCCAAAACAAACAAAAGATCTCACTACCCGGTAGAAGGAACACCTACAACAATCAACACAAATAAACAACAGAACTCTTACCTTACTTCCTAACTAACAAAAAACAGGAGAAAATGAGAAAAGAAAAATGGCACCCACTCCCTACTGCTCCAACACTCAACAATGGGCAAGCAATTCAAAGCTGCACACTACAGCCGTAACAACACATTTAAGCGTAACAACACACTTAAGCTTAACATACACCAACAAGAGCAACACTCCAAGTCTGGTAACACAACAGTCTCAGGCCACATTTACACATAGCCGGGTATTTAGAGAAACGAATATTTCTCCCCCTCCGTTTTCAAAAATAACATTGTGCACACAATATCGTTTTCAAAAAAAGTTGTCGTTTACATCAACCCGCATAAATACAAAGGGGCGGCAGTGTAAGGAGAAGGATAAAGCCATGCAAGCCAATCAGAATCCTCAAAATCGACAACGACGAATAGCACGAGCGACTTCCTGTTCCTTTCAAAACAATAGACATGGCGCGAGGTTCGTTCGTGTGGACAGACAGCAAAGCAAATGCAAACAGGCCAAAAGCGTTTTCACAAAAGTAAAAATGAGTACCACTTTAACAGCATCCATGATCAAATAGTAGCCAAACAAACTCATAGACAGTATGGAACAAACTCTAAACATAGGGCGCTCACATGACGTAAGCATTTTCTGGCGCATAATGTGACGTTTGAGAACCTAAAACCCCGTTTCTCCCAGTTGACACGGCAACACATAACCGGCGTTTTCAGAAATCTCCACTTTGGCCGGAGTTTAATAGAAATAATCGTTTTCTGGGATAAAAACGGCGTTTTCGTGTAAATGACAGGCCAAAACGCAGGGAAATATCTGCGTTTTCCCATCGTGTAAACGGGGCCTCAGGCTCTTGGGAGAAGAAACCTCTCCCAGTCCCAGTCCCAGTCCCAGTCCCAGTCCCAGTCTCTCTCTCTCTCTCTCTCTCTCTCTCTCTCTCTCTCTCTCTCCCCGGCTCTGCTTAAATACTGGATCCTCTTGCCATTGATGAGGAACAGCTGGTAGGTCCCATCACCTAGATTAGGACAGGGAGGAGCACAAGAAATTGGACAAAAAAAACCAAAATAAAAACCTTTTAATATATGTCCAAATAGAAACTGTTATTTAAAATGGTAATAATATATCACAATACTGTAGTTTATAGCCTAGGCTACTATATTTTAATCAAATAAATGCAGGCTGGGGGAGCAGCGCAAGAGACTTATTTCAAAAACATTAAAAAAAATCCACCTGACACACACACACACACACACAAGTTTCAAGTTTTGAAAAATACAACAACAAACAGTAATATTGTAAAGTATAATAACAATTGAATTTATAATTAGCCTATATAGGATTATGTAATGGTTCACAAAATTCACGGTTCAATCACTGTCTGTTGTTGCATTGAGACTCTGGTAGGGCTTTATTTTGAAATTCTCGTCAGCAAAATAGAGGGAAAACAAACAATATTGACAATATTGTTTATAAAATGTTACTCACCATGTTCATTTATGGTTAATCTGACTGGTCCGTTGCGTTCGCACCACATACTTGATAATCGTGCTGTAAACATTACCTACGCCAATAGCAGGCGCTTATAATCGTGACGTGCGCCAATGGCAGCTGCAAAGGAGAAGCAATATGGGAAATACCGACTGTTTTAAGGAATAAACGCAGAATTTTTGGTTCTTGTCGTGTTTAACACAATCTACACTCGATCGCGCGAGGATATCCATCGTGAAAAATCGCAGCTTGAATTTTTTTTTTAGTTACCATCGAAGTGAAAGACAGGTCCATTCTGTGGTATAAATACTACATACAACAAAACTACAACTCCCAGCAGGCCGTTGGGTCCATTGGCTGCGCGCGCACACACACTCAATCAATGACACTTACCCATTAGAAAACGCAAATGCACACGTCCTGGGACGGTAACACCAGTCAAATTAAATCATTAAAGGAAAATACATCTTTGCAGTGCATACACAGAAGTGCCAATAATATATTTTCACTGCATTTACAATTGCAGAAATAAAGCTATGAGATCGTTATTACAATTAGAAATCAGAAAAAAAAAAAATACTTTTTTTTTTATATATGTCCAAATAGAAACTGTTATTTAAAATGGTAATAATATATCACAATACTGTAGTTTATAGCCTAGGCTACTATATTTTAATCAAATAAATGCAGGCTGGGGGAGCAGCGCAAGAGACTTATTTCAAAAACATTAAAAAAATCCACCTGACACACACACACACACACACAAGTTTCAAGTTTTGAAAAATACAACAACAAACAGTACTTTTGAACGGTACAGTTGGTTTCATTACAACATTTACACTACATTTATTCATTTAACATAACCTTTATTGACTTAGAAAATGACAGGCTAATTAATATGTTATATGAATTTGTGTTTCAATATGTGGCATCGTCAGGTTTTCATACCTCAAATTAAAACCCAGTGATGTCTAATGGTAACAAAATAAAAACGAAACTAAGATTATGCCCTGTATCATGAAGAAAACATAGGTTTATTTTGTGTTACACGACACCTATTGGTGTTGCCTATATGAACAGTGCTAATTCAGGTTAAGAATACACTGTGACAGAGGCAAAACAATTTATTAAAATAATAATAACAACAATAACAATAATGATTATGACGACGCATGCAAAACAGAGAGAAAAGACTCAATTCTATTCGAATAATTACACAATACCACTGTTACGTTCCCAATTCATTTTCTAGGGGCAAAAGGGAAAGTAGCTTTAAAGCAAAAATGACCAGCGACAAAGAAAAGTTAACCTATCTGAGTCCCAGCACACAATACACAAAGTAAGATTTCCAATACATTTATTTACAATAAGTGATAAATACAGTGCAAAAAGAATCCTAAACAAACAGCTCCAAAAGAAAAAGAAATGAAGCCTGTTCTTCAGGAGCAGGTAAAGCCAAAACAAACAAAAGATCTCACTACCCGTTAGAAGGAACACCTACAACAATCAACACAAATAAACAACAGAACTCTTACCTTACTTCCTAACTAACAAAAAACAGGAGAAAATGAGAAAAGAAAAATGGCACCCACTCCCTACTGCTCCAACACTCAACAATGGGCAAGCAATTCAAAGCTGCACACTACAGCCGTAACAACACATTTAAGCGTAACAACACACTTAAGCTTAACATACACCAACAAGAGCAACACTCCAAGTCTGGTAACACAACAGTCTCAGGCCACATTTACACATAGCCGGGTATTTAGAGAAACGAATATTTCTCCCCCTCCGTTTTCAAAAATAACATCGTGCACACAATATCGTTTTCAAAAAAAGTTGTCGTTTACATCAACCCGCATAAATACAAAGGGGCGGCAGTGTAAGGAGAAGGATAAAGCCATGCAAGCCAATCAGAATCCTCAAAATCGACAACGACGAATAGCACGAGCGACTTCCTGTTCCTTTCAAAACAATAGACATGGCGCGAGGTTCGTTCGTGTGGACAGACAGCAAAGCAAATGCAAACAGGCCAAAAGCGTTTTCACAAAAGTAAAAATGAGTACCACTTTAACAGCATCCATGATCAAATAGTAGCCAAACAAACTCATAGACAGTATGGAACAAACTCTAAACATAGGGCGCTCACATGACGTAAGCATTTTCTGGCGCATAAAGTGACGTTTGAGAACCTAAAACCCCGTTTCTCCCAGTTGACACGGCAACACATAACCGGCGTTTTCAGAAATCTCCACTTTGGCCGGAGTTTAATAGAAATAATCGTTTTCTGGGATAAAAATGGCGTTTTCGTGTAAATGACAGGCCAAAACGCAGGGAAATATCTGCGTTTTCCCATCGTGTAAACGGGGCCTCAGGCTCTTGGGAGAAGAAACCTCTCCCAGTCCCAGTCCCAGTCCCAGTCCCAGTCCCAGTCCCAGTCCCAGTCCCAGTCTCAGTCTCTCTCTCTCTCTCTCTCTCCCCGGCTCTGCTTAAATACTGGATCCTCTTGCCATTGATGAGGAACAGCTGGTAGGTCCCATCACCTAGATTAGGACAGGGAGGAGCACAAGAAATTGGACAAAAAAAACCAAAATAAAAACCTTTTAATATATGTCCAAATAGAAACTGTTATTTAAAATGGTAATAATATATCACAATACTGTAGTTTATAGCCTAGGCTACTATATTTTAATCAAATAAATGCAGGCTGGGGGAGCAGCGCAAGAGACTTATTTCAAAAACATTAAAAAAAATCCACCTGACACACACACACAAGTTTCAAGTTTTGAAAAATACAACAACAAACAGTAATATTGTAAAGTATAATAACAATTGAATTTATAATTAGCCTATATAGGATTATGTAATGGTTCACAAAATTCACGGTTCAATCACTGTCTGTTGTTGCATTGAGACTCTGGTAGGGCTTTATTTTGAAATTCTCGTCAGCAAAATAGAGGGAAAACAAACAATATTGACAATATTGTTTATAAAATGTTACTCACCATGTTCATTTATGGTTAATCTGACTGGTCCGTTGCGTTCGCACCACATACTTGATAATCGTGCTGTAAACATTACCTACGCCAATAGCAGGCGCTTATAATCGTGACGTGCGCCAATGGCAGCTGCAAAGGAGAAGCAATATGGGAAATACCGACTGTTTTAAGGAATAAACGCAGAATTTTTGGTTCTTGTCGTGTTTAACACAATCTACACTCGATCGCGCGAGGATATCCATCGTGAAAAATCGCAGCTTGAATTTTTTTTTTAGTTACCATCGAAGTGAAAGACAGGTCCATTCTGTGGTATAAATACTACATACAACAAAACTACAACTCCCAGCAGGCCGTTGGGTCCATTGGCTGCGCGCGCACACACACTCAATCAATGACACTTACCCATTAGAAAACGCAAATGCACACGTCCTGGGACGGTAACACCAGTCAAATTAAATCATTAAAGGAAAATACATCTTTGCAGTGCATACACAGAAGTGCCAATAATATATTTTCACTGCATTTACAATTGCAGAAATAAAGCTATGAGATCGTTATTACAATTAGAAATCAGAAAAAAAAAAAATACTTTTTTTTTTATATATGTCCAAATAGAAACTGTTATTTAAAATGGTAATAATATATCACAATACTGTAGTTTATAGCCTAGGCTACTATATTTTAATCAAATAAATGCAGGCTGGGGGAGCAGCGCAAGAGACTTATTTCAAAAACATTAAAAAAATCCACCTGACACACACACACACACACACAAGTTTCAAGTTTTGAAAAATACAACAACAAACAGTACTTTTGAACGGTACAGTTGGTTTCATTACAACATTTACACTACATTTATTCATTTAACATAACCTTTATTGACTTAGAAAATGACAGGCTAATTAATATGTTATATGAATTTGTGTTTCAATATGTGGCATCGTCAGGTTTTCATACCTCAAATTAAAACCCAGTGATGTCTAATGGTAACAAAATAAAAACGAAACTAAGATTATGCCCTGTATCATGAAGAAAACATAGGTTTATTTTGTGTTACACGACACCTATTGGTGTTGCCTATATGAACAGTGCTAATTCAGGTTAAGAATACACTGTGACAGAGGCAAAACAATTTATTAAAATAATAATAACAACAATAACAATAATGATTATGACGACGCATGCAAAACAGAGAGAAAAGACTCAATTCTATTCGAATAATTACACAATACCACTGTTACGTTCCCAATTCATTTTCTAGGGGCAAAAGGGAAAGTAGCTTTAAAGCAAAAATGACCAGCGACAAAGAAAAGTTAACCTATCTGAGTCCCAGCACACAATACACAAAGTAAGATTTCCAATACATTTATTTACAATAAGTGATAAATACAGTGCAAAAAGAATCCTAAACAAACAGCTCCAAAAGAAAAAGAAATGAAGCCTGTTCTTCAGGAGCAGGTAAAGCCAAAACAAACAAAAGATCTCACTACCCGGTAGAAGGAACACCTACAACAATCAACACAAATAAACAACAGAACTCTTACCTTACTTCCTAACTAACAAAAAACAGGAGAAAATGAGAAAAGAAAAATGGCACCCACTCCCTACTGCTCCAACACTCAACAATGGGCAAGCAATTCAAAGCTGCACACTACAGCCGTAACAACACATTTAAGCGTAACAACACACTTAAGCTTAACATACACCAACAAGAGCAACACTCCAAGTCTGGTAACACAACAGTCTCAGGCCACATTTACACATAGCCGGGTATTTAGAGAAACGAATATTTCTCCCCCTCCGTTTTCAAAAATAACATCGTGCACACAATATCGTTTTCAAAAAAAGTTGTCGTTTACATCAACCCGCATAAATACAAAGGGGCGGCAGTGTAAGGAGAAGGATAAAGCCATGCAAGCCAATCAGAATCCTCAAAATCGACAACGACGAATAGCACGAGCGACTTCCTGTTCCTTTCAAAACAATAGACATGGCGCGAGGTTCGTTCGTGTGGACAGACAGCAAAGCAAATGCAAACAGGCCAAAAGCGTTTTCACAAAAGTAAAAATGAGTACCACTTTAACAGCATCCATGATCAAATAGTAGCCAAACAAACTCATAGACAGTATGGAACAAACTCTAAACATAGGGCGCTCACATGACGTAAGCATTTTCTGGCGCATAAAGTGACGTTTGAGAACCTAAAACCCCGTTTCTCCCAGTTGACACGGCAACACATAACCGGCGTTTTCAGAAATCTCCACTTTGGCCGGAGTTTAATAGAAATAATCGTTTTCTGGGATAAAAATGGCGTTTTCGTGTAAATGACAGGCCAAAACGCAGGGAAATATCTGCGTTTTCCCATCGTGTAAACGGGGCCTCAGGCTCTTGGGAGAAGAAACCTCTCCCAGTCCCAGTCCCAGTCCCAGTCCCAGTCCCAGTCCCAGTCCCAGTCTCAGTCTCTCTCTCTCTCTCTCTCTCCCCGGCTCTGCTTAAATACTGGATCCTCTTGCCATTGATGAGGAACAGCTGGTAGGTCCCATCACCTAGATTAGGACAGGGAGGAGCACAAGAAATTGGACAAAAAAAACCAAAATAAAAACCTTTTAATATATGTCCAAATAGAAACTGTTATTTAAAATGGTAATAATATATCACAATACTGTAGTTTATAGCCTAGGCTACTATATTTTAATCAAATAAATGCAGGCTGGGGGAGCAGCGCAAGAGACTTATTTCAAAAACATTAAAAAAAATCCACCTGACACACACACACAAGTTTCAAGTTTTGAAAAATACAACAACAAACAGTAATATTGTAAAGTATAATAACAATTGAATTTATAATTAGCCTATATAGGATTATGTAATGGTTCACAAAATTCACGGTTCAATCACTGTCTGTTGTTGCATTGAGACTCTGGTAGGGCTTTATTTTGAAATTCTCGTCAGCAAAATAGAGGGAAAACAAACAATATTGACAATATTGTTTATAAAATGTTACTCACCATGTTCATTTATGGTTAATCTGACTGGTCCGTTGCGTTCGCACCACATACTTGATAATCGTGCTGTAAACATTACCTACGCCAATAGCAGGCGCTTATAATCGTGACGTGCGCCAATGGCAGCTGCAAAGGAGAAGCAATATGGGAAATACCGACTGTTTTAAGGAATAAACGCAGAATTTTTGGTTCTTGTCGTGTTTAACACAATCTACACTCGATCGCGCGAGGATATCCATCGTGAAAAATCGCAGCTTGAATTTTTTTTTTAGTTACCATCGAAGTGAAAGACAGGTCCATTCTGTGGTATAAATACTACATACAACAAAACTACAACTCCCAGCAGGCCGTTGGGTCCATTGGCTGCGCGCGCACACACACTCAATCAATGACACTTACCCATTAGAAAACGCAAATGCACACGTCCTGGGACGGTAACACCAGTCAAATTAAATCATTAAAGGAAAATACATCTTTGCAGTGCATACACAGAAGTGCCAATAATATATTTTCACTGCATTTACAATTGCAGAAATAAAGCTATGAGATCGTTATTACAATTAGAAATCAGAAAAAAAAAAAATACTTTTTTTTTTATATATGTCCAAATAGAAACTGTTATTTAAAATGGTAATAATATATCACAATACTGTAGTTTATAGCCTAGGCTACTATATTTTAATCAAATAAATGCAGGCTGGGGGAGCAGCGCAAGAGACTTATTTCAAAAACATTAAAAAAATCCACCTGACACACACACACACACACACAAGTTTCAAGTTTTGAAAAATACAACAACAAACAGTACTTTTGAACGGTACAGTTGGTTTCATTACAACATTTACACTACATTTATTCATTTAACATAACCTTTATTGACTTAGAAAATGACAGGCTAATTAATATGTTATATGAATTTGTGTTTCAATATGTGGCATCGTCAGGTTTTCATACCTCAAATTAAAACCCAGTGATGTCTAATGGTAACAAAATAAAAACGAAACTAAGATTATGCCCTGTATCATGAAGAAAACATAGGTTTATTTTGTGTTACACGACACCTATTGGTGTTGCCTATATGAACAGTGCTAATTCAGGTTAAGAATACACTGTGACAGAGGCAAAACAATTTATTAAAATAATAATAACAACAATAACAATAATGATTATGACGACGCATGCAAAACAGAGAGAAAAGACTCAATTCTATTCGAATAATTACACAATACCACTGTTACGTTCCCAATTCATTTTCTAGGGGCAAAAGGGAAAGTAGCTTTAAAGCAAAAATGACCAGCGACAAAGAAAAGTTAACCTATCTGAGTCCCAGCACACAATACACAAAGTAAGATTTCCAATACATTTATTTACAATAAGTGATAAATACAGTGCAAAAAGAATCCTAAACAAACAGCTCCAAAAGAAAAAGAAATGAAGCCTGTTCTTCAGGAGCAGGTAAAGCCAAAACAAACAAAAGATCTCACTACCCGGTAGAAGGAACACCTACAACAATCAACACAAATAAACAACAGAACTCTTACCTTACTTCCTAACTAACAAAAAACAGGAGAAAATGAGAAAAGAAAAATGGCACCCACTCCCTACTGCTCCAACACTCAACAATGGGCAAGCAATTCAAAGCTGCACACTACAGCCGTAACAACACATTTAAGCGTAACAACACACTTAAGCTTAACATACACCAACAAGAGCAACACTCCAAGTCTGGTAACACAACAGTCTCAGGCCACATTTACACATAGCCGGGTATTTAGAGAAACGAATATTTCTCCCCCTCCGTTTTCAAAAATAACATCGTGCACACAATATCGTTTTCAAAAAAAGTTGTCGTTTACATCAACCCGCATAAATACAAAGGGGCGGCAGTGTAAGGAGAAGGATAAAGCCATGCAAGCCAATCAGAATCCTCAAAATCGACAACGACGAATAGCACGAGCGACTTCCTGTTCCTTTCAAAACAATAGACATGGCGCGAGGTTCGTTCGTGTGGACAGACAGCAAAGCAAATGCAAACAGGCCAAAAGCGTTTTCACAAAAGTAAAAATGAGTACCACTTTAACAGCATCCATGATCAAATAGTAGCCAAACAAACTCATAGACAGTATGGAACAAACTCTAAACATAGGGCGCTCACATGACGTAAGCATTTTCTGGCGCATAAAGTGACGTTTGAGAACCTAAAACCCCGTTTCTCCCAGTTGACACGGCAACACATAACCGGCGTTTTCAGAAATCTCCACTTTGGCCGGAGTTTAATAGAAATAATCGTTTTCTGGGATAAAAATGGCGTTTTCGTGTAAATGACAGGCCAAAACGCAGGGAAATATCTGCGTTTTCCCATCGTGTAAACGGGGCCTCAGGCTCTTGGGAGAAGAAACCTCTCCCAGTCCCAGTCCCAGTCCCAGTCCCAGTCCCAGTCCCAGTCCCAGTCCCAGTCCCAGTCTCTCTCTCTCTCTCTCTCTCCCCGGCTCTGCTTAAATACTGGATCCTCTTGCCATTGATGAGGAACAGCTGGTAGGTCCCATCACCTAGATTAGGACAGGGAGGAGCACAAGAAATTGGACAAAAAAAACCAAAATAAAAACCTTTTAATATATGTCCAAATAGAAACTGTTATTTAAAATGGTAATAATATATCACAATACTGTAGTTTATAGCCTAGGCTACTATATTTTAATCAAATAAATGCAGGCTGGGGGAGCAGCGCAAGAGACTTATTTCAAAAACATTAAAAAAAATCCACCTGACACACACACACAAGTTTCAAGTTTTGAAAAATACAACAACAAACAGTAATATTGTAAAGTATAATAACAATTGAATTTATAATTAGCCTATATAGGATTATGTAATGGTTCACAAAATTCACGGTTCAATCACTGTCTGTTGTTGCATTGAGACTCTGGTAGGGCTTTATTTTGAAATTCTCGTCAGCAAAATAGAGGGAAAACAAACAATATTGACAATATTGTTTATAAAATGTTACTCACCATGTTCATTTATGGTTAATCTGACTGGTCCGTTGCGTTCGCACCACATACTTGATAATCGTGCTGTAAACATTACCTACGCCAATAGCAGGCGCTTATAATCGTGACGTGCGCCAATGGCAGCTGCAAAGGAGAAGCAATATGGGAAATACCGACTGTTTTAAGGAATAAACGCAGAATTTTTGGTTCTTGTCGTGTTTAACACAATCTACACTCGATCGCGCGAGGATATCCATCGTGAAAAATCGCAGCTTGAATTTTTTTTTTAGTTACCATCGAAGTGAAAGACAGGTCCATTCTGTGGTATAAATACTACATACAACAAAACTACAACTCCCAGCAGGCCGTTGGGTCCATTGGCTGCGCGCGCACACACACTCAATCAATGACACTTACCCATTAGAAAACGCAAATGCACACGTCCTGGGACGGTAACACCAGTCAAATTAAATCATTAAAGGAAAATACATCTTTGCAGTGCATACACAGAAGTGCCAATAATATATTTTCACTGCATTTACAATTGCAGAAATAAAGCTATGAGATCGTTATTACAATTAGAAATCAGAAAAAAAAAAAATACTTTTTTTTTTATATATGTCCAAATAGAAACTGTTATTTAAAATGGTAATAATATATCACAATACTGTAGTTTATAGCCTAGGCTACTATATTTTAATCAAATAAATGCAGGCTGGGGGAGCAGCGCAAGAGACTTATTTCAAAAACATTAAAAAAATCCACCTGACACACACACACACACACACAAGTTTCAAGTTTTGAAAAATACAACAACAAACAGTACTTTTGAACGGTACAGTTGGTTTCATTACAACATTTACACTACATTTATTCATTTAACATAACCTTTATTGACTTAGAAAATGACAGGCTAATTAATATGTTATATGAATTTGTGTTTCAATATGTGGCATCGTCAGGTTTTCATACCTCAAATTAAAACCCAGTGATGTCTAATGGTAACAAAATAAAAACGAAACTAAGATTATGCCCTGTATCATGAAGAAAACATAGGTTTATTTTGTGTTACACGACACCTATTGGTGTTGCCTATATGAACAGTGCTAATTCAGGTTAAGAATACACTGTGACAGAGGCAAAACAATTTATTAAAATAATAATAACAACAATAACAATAATGATTATGACGACGCATGCAAAACAGAGAGAAAAGACTCAATTCTATTCGAATAATTACACAATACCACTGTTACGTTCCCAATTCATTTTCTAGGGGCAAAAGGGAAAGTAGCTTTAAAGCAAAAATGAACAGCGACAAAGAAAAGTTAACCTATCTGAGTCCCAGCACACAATACACAAAGTAAGATTTCCAATACATTTATTTACAATAAGTGATAAATACAGTGCAAAAAGAATCCTAAACAAACAGCTCCAAAAGAAAAAGAAATGAAGCCTGTTCTTCAGGAGCAGGTAAAGCCAAAACAAACAAAAGATCTCACTACCCGGTAGAAGGAACACCTACAACAATCAACACAAATAAACAACAGAACTCTTACCTTACTTCCTAACTAACAAAAAACAGGAGAAAATGAGAAAAGAAAAATGGCACCCACTCCCTACTGCTCCAACACTCAACAATGGGCAAGCAATTCAAAGCTGCACACTACAGCCGTAACAACACATTTAAGCGTAACAACACACTTAAGCTTAACATACACCAACAAGAGCAACACTCCAAGTCTGGTAACACAACAGTCTCAGGCCACATTTACACATAGCCGGGTATTTAGAGAAACGAATATTTCTCCCCCTCCGTTTTCAAAAATAACATCGTGCACACAATATCGTTTTCAAAAAAAGTTGTCGTTTACATCAACCCGCATAAATACAAAGGGGCGGCAGTGTAAGGAGAAGGATAAAGCCATGCAAGCCAATCAGAATCCTCAAAATCGACAACGACGAATAGCACGAGCGACTTCCTGTTCCTTTCAAAACAATAGACATGGCGCGAGGTTCGTTCGTGTGGACAGACAGCAAAGCAAATGCAAACAGGCCAAAAGCGTTTTCACAAAAGTAAAAATGAGTACCACTTTAACAGCATCCATGATCAAATAGTAGCCAAACAAACTCATAGACAGTATGGAACAAACTCTAAACATAGGGCGCTCACATGACGTAAGCATTTTCTGGCGCATAATGTGACGTTTGAGAACCTAAAACCCCGTTTCTCCCAGTTGACACGGCAACACATAACCGGCGTTTTCAGAAATCTCCACTTTGGCCGGAGTTTAATAGAAATAATCGTTTTCTGGGATAAAAACGGCGTTTTCGTGTAAATGACAGGCCAAAACGCAGGGAAATATCTGCGTTTTCCCATCGTGTAAACGGGGCCTCAGGCTCTTGGGAGAAGAAACCTCTCCCAGTCCCAGTCCCAGTCCCAGTCCCAGTCCCAGTCCCAGTCTCTCTCTCTCTCTCTCTCTCTCTCTCTCTCTCTCTCTCTCTCTCTCTCCCCGGCTCTGCTTAAATACTGGATCCTCTTGCCATTGATGAGGAACAGCTGGTAGGTCCCATCACCTAGATTAGGACAGGGAGGAGCACAAGAAATTGGACAAAAAAAAACAAAATAAAAACCTTTTAATATATGTCCAAATAGAAACTGTTATTTAAAATGGTAATAATATATCACAATACTGTAGTTTATAGCCTAGGCTACTATATTTTAATCAAATAAATGCAGGCTGGGGGAGCAGCGCAAGAGACTTATTTCAAAAACATTAAAAAAATCCACCTGACACACACACACACACACACAAGTTTCAAGTTTTGAAAAATACAACAACAAACAGTAATATTGTAAAGTATAATAACAATTGAATTTATAATTAGCCTATATAGGATTATGTAATGGTTCACAAAATTCACGGTTCAATCACTGTCTGTTGTTGCATTGAGACTCTGGTAGGGCTTTATTTTGAAATTCTCGTCAGCAAAATAGAGGGAAAACAAACAATATTGACAATATTGTTTATAAAATGTTACTCACCATGTTCATTTATGGTTAATCTGACTGGTCCGTTGCGTTCGCACCACATACTTGATAATCGTGCTGTAAACATTACCTACGCCAATAGCAGGCGCTTATAATCGTGACGTGCGCCAATGGCAGCTGCAAAGGAGAAGCAATATGGGAAATACCGACTGTTTTAAGGAATAAACGCAGACTTTTTGGTTCTTGTCGTGTTTAACACAATCTACACTCGATCGCGCGAGGATATCCATCGTGAAAAATCGCAGCTTGAATTTTTTTTTTAGTTACCATCGAAGTGAAAGACAGGTCCATTCTGTGGTATAAATACTACATACAACAAAACTACAACTCCCAGCAGGCCGTTGGGTCCATTGGCTGCGCGCGCACACACACTCAATCAATGACACTTACCCATTAGAAAACGCAAATGCATACGTCCTGGGACGGTAACACCAGTCAAATTAAATCATTAAAGGAAAATACATCTTTGCAGTGCATACACAGAAGTGCCAATAATATATTTTCACTGCATTTACAATTGCAGAAATAAAGCTATGAGATCGTTATTACAATTAGAAATCAGAAAAAAAAAAAAAAAAATTTTTTATATATGTCCAAATAGAAACTGTTATTTAAAATGGTAATAATATATCACAATACTGTAGTTTATAGCCTAGGCTACTATATTTTAATCAAATAAATGCAGGCTGGGGGAGCAGCGCAAGAGACTTATTTCAAAAACATTAAAAAAATCCACCTGACACACACACACACACACACACACACACACACAAGTTTCAAGTTTTGAAAAATACAACAACAAACAGTACTTTTGAACGGTACAGTTGGTTTCATTACAACATTTACACTACATTTATTCATTTAACATAACCTTTATTGACTTAGAAAATGACAGGCTAATTAATATGTTATATGAATTTGTGTTTCAATATGTGGCATCGTCAGGTTTTCATACCTCAAATTAAAACCCAGTGATGTCTAATGGTAACAAAATAAAAACGAAACTAAGATTATGCCCTGTATCATGAAGAAAACATAGGTTTATTTTGTGTTACATGACACCTATTGGTGTTGCCTATATGAACAGTGCTAATTCAGGTTAAGAATACACTGTGACAGAGGCAAAACAATTTATTAAAATAATAATAACAACAATAACAATAATGATTATGACGACGCATGCAAAACAGAGAGAAAAGACTCAATTCTATTCGAATAATTACACAATACCACTGTTACGTTCCCAATTCATTTTCTAGGGGCAAAAGGGAAAGTAGCTTTAAAGCAAAAATGACCAGCGACAAAGAAAAGTTAACCTATCTGAGTCCCAGCACACAATACACAAAGTAAGATTTCCAATACATTTATTTACAATAAGTGATAAATACAGTGCAAAAAGAATCCTAAACAAACAGCTCCAAAAGAAAAAGAAATGAAGCCTGTTCTTCAGGAGCAGGTAAAGCCAAAACAAACAAAAGATCTCACTACCCGGTAGAAGGAACACCTACAACAATCAACACAAATAAACAACAGAACTCTTACCTTACTTCCTAACTAACAAAAAAACAGGAGAAAATGAGAAAAGAAAAATGGCACCCACTCCCTACTGCTCCAACACTCAACAATGGGCAAGCAATTCAAAGCTGCACACTACAGCCGTAACAACACATTTAAGCGTAACAACACACTTAAGCTTAACATACACCAAAAAGAGCAACACTCCAAGTCTGGTAAGACAACAGTCTCAGGCCACATTTACACATAGCCGGGTATTTAGAGAAACGAATATTTCTCCCCCTCCGTTTTCAAAAATAACATCGTGCACACAATATCGTTTTCAAAAAAAGTTGTCGTTTACATCAACCCGCATAAATACAAAGGGGCGGCAGTGTAAGGAGAAGGATAAAGCCATGCAAGCCAATCAGAATCCTCAAAATCGACAACGACGAATAGCAAGAGCGACTTCCTGTTCCTTTCAAAACAATAGACATGGCGCGAGGTTCGTTCGTGTGGACAGACAGCGAAGCAAATGCAAACAGGCCAAAAGCGTTTTCACAAAAGTAAAAATGAGTACCACTTTAACAGCATCCATGATCAAATAGTAGCCAAACAAACTCATAGACAGTATGGAACAAACTCTAAACATAGGGCGCTCACATGACGTAAGCATTTTCTGGCGCATAATGTGACGTTTGAGAACCTAAAACCCCGTTTCTCCCAGTTGACACGGCAACACATAACCGGCGTTTTCAGAAATCTCCACTTTGGCCGGAGTTTAATAGAAATAATCGTTTTCTGGGATAAAAATGGCGTTTTCGTGTAAATGACAGGCCAAAACGCAGGGAAATATCTGCGTTTTCCCATCGTGTAAACGGGGCCTCAGGCTCTTGGGAGAAGAAACCTCTCCCAGTCCCAGTCCCAGTCCCAGTCCCAGTCCCAGTCCCAGTCCCAGTCCCAGTCTCTCTCTCTCTCTCTCTCTCCCCGGCTCTGCTTAAATACTGGATCCTCTTGCCATTGATGAGGAACAGCTGGTAGGTCCCATCACCTAGATTAGGACAGGGAGGAGCACAAGAAATTGGACAAAAAAAACCAAAATAAAAACCTTTTAATATATGTCCAAATAGAAACTGTTATTTAAAATGGTAATAATATATCACAATACTGTAGTTTATAGCCTAGGCTACTATATTTTAATCAAATAAATGCAGGCTGGGGGAGCAGCGCAAGAGACTTATTTCAAAAACATTAAAAAAAATCCACCTGACACACACACACAAGTTTCAAGTTTTGAAAAATACAACAACAAACAGTAATATTGTAAAGTATAATAACAATTGAATTTATAATTAGCCTATATAGGATTATGTAATGGTTCACAAAATTCACGGTTCAATCACTGTCTGTTGTTGCATTGAGACTCTGGTAGGGCTTTATTTTGAAATTCTCGTCAGCAAAATAGAGGGAAAACAAACAATATTGACAATATTGTTTATAAAATGTTACTCACCATGTTCATTTATGGTTAATCTGACTGGTCCGTTGCGTTCGCACCACATACTTGATAATCGTGCTGTAAACATTACCTACGCCAATAGCAGGCGCTTATAATCGTGACGTGCGCCAATGGCAGCTGCAAAGGAGAAGCAATATGGGAAATACCGACTGTTTTAAGGAATAAACGCAGAATTTTTGGTTCTTGTCGTGTTTAACACAATCTACACTCGATCGCGCGAGGATATCCATCGTGAAAAATCGCAGCTTGAATTTTTTTTTTAGTTACCATCGAAGTGAAAGACAGGTCCATTCTGTGGTATAAATACTACATACAACAAAACTACAACTCCCAGCAGGCCGTTGGGTCCATTGGCTGCGCGCGCACACACACTCAATCAATGACACTTACCCATTAGAAAACGCAAATGCACACGTCCTGGGACGGTAACACCAGTCAAATTAAATCATTAAAGGAAAATACATCTTTGCAGTGCATACACAGAAGTGCCAATAATATATTTTCACTGCATTTACAATTGCAGAAATAAAGCTATGAGATCGTTATTACAATTAGAAATCAGAAAAAAAAAAAATACTTTTTTTTTTATATATGTCCAAATAGAAACTGTTATTTAAAATGGTAATAATATATCACAATACTGTAGTTTATAGCCTAGGCTACTATATTTTAATCAAATAAATGCAGGCTGGGGGAGCAGCGCAAGAGACTTATTTCAAAAACATTAAAAAAATCCACCTGACACACACACACACACACACAAGTTTCAAGTTTTGAAAAATACAACAACAAACAGTACTTTTGAACGGTACAGTTGGTTTCATTACAACATTTACACTACATTTATTCATTTAACATAACCTTTATTGACTTAGAAAATGACAGGCTAATTAATATGTTATATGAATTTGTGTTTCAATATGTGGCATCGTCAGGTTTTCATACCTCAAATTAAAACCCAGTGATGTCTAATGGTAACAAAATAAAAACGAAACTAAGATTATGCCCTGTATCATGAAGAAAACATAGGTTTATTTTGTGTTACACGACACCTATTGGTGTTGCCTATATGAACAGTGCTAATTCAGGTTAAGAATACACTGTGACAGAGGCAAAACAATTTATTAAAATAATAATAACAACAATAACAATAATGATTATGACGACGCATGCAAAACAGAGAGAAAAGACTCAATTCTATTCGAATAATTACACAATACCACTGTTACGTTCCCAATTCATTTTCTAGGGGCAAAAGGGAAAGTAGCTTTAAAGCAAAAATGAACAGCGACAAAGAAAAGTTAACCTATCTGAGTCCCAGCACACAATACACAAAGTAAGATTTCCAATACATTTATTTACAATAAGTGATAAATACAGTGCAAAAAGAATCCTAAACAAACAGCTCCAAAAGAAAAAGAAATGAAGCCTGTTCTTCAGGAGCAGGTAAAGCCAAAACAAACAAAAGATCTCACTACCCGGTAGAAGGAACACCTACAACAATCAACACAAATAAACAACAGAACTCTTACCTTACTTCCTAACTAACAAAAAACAGGAGAAAATGAGAAAAGAAAAATGGCACCCACTCCCTACTGCTCCAACACTCAACAATGGGCAAGCAATTCAAAGCTGCACACTACAGCCGTAACAACACATTTAAGCGTAACAACACACTTAAGCTTAACATACACCAACAAGAGCAACACTCCAAGTCTGGTAACACAACAGTCTCAGGCCACATTTACACATAGCCGGGTATTTAGAGAAACGAATATTTCTCCCCCTCCGTTTTCAAAAATAACATTGTGCACACAATATCGTTTTCAAAAAAAGTTGTCGTTTACATCAACCCGCATAAATACAAAGGGGCGGCAGTGTAAGGAGAAGGATAAAGCCATGCAAGCCAATCAGAATCCTCAAAATCGACAACGACGAATAGCACGAGCGACTTCCTGTTCCTTTCAAAACAATAGACATGGCGCGAGGTTCGTTCGTGTGGACAGACAGCAAAGCAAATGCAAACAGGCCAAAAGCGTTTTCACAAAAGTAAAAATGAGTACCACTTTAACAGCATCCATGATCAAATAGTAGCCAAACAAACTCATAGACAGTATGGAACAAACTCTAAACATAGGGCGCTCACATGACGTAAGCATTTTCTGGCGCATAATGTGACGTTTGAGAACCTAAAACCCCGTTTCTCCCAGTTGACACGGCAACACATAACCGGCGTTTTCAGAAATCTCCACTTTGGCCGGAGTTTAATAGAAATAATCGTTTTCTGGGATAAAAACGGCGTTTTCGTGTAAATGACAGGCCAAAACGCAGGGAAATATCTGCGTTTTCCCATCGTGTAAACGGGGCCTCAGGCTCTTGGGAGAAGAAACCTCTCCCAGTCCCAGTCCCAGTCCCAGTCCCAGTCCCAGTCCCAGTCTCTCTCTCTCTCTCTCTCTCTCTCTCTCTCTCTCTCTCTCTCTCTCTCCCCGGCTCTGCTTAAATACTGGATCCTCTTGCCATTGATGAGGAACAGCTGGTAGGTCCCATCACCTAGATTAGGACAGGGAGGAGCACAAGAAATTGGACAAAAAAAAACAAAATAAAAACCTTTTAATATATGTCCAAATAGAAACTGTTATTTAAAATGGTAATAATATATCACAATACTGTAGTTTATAGCCTAGGCTACTATATTTTAATCAAATAAATGCAGGCTGGGGGAGCAGCGCAAGAGACTTATTTCAAAAACATTAAAAAAATCCACCTGACACACACACACACACACACAAGTTTCAAGTTTTGAAAAATACAACAACAAACAGTAATATTGTAAAGTATAATAACAATTGAATTTATAATTAGCCTATATAGGATTATGTAATGGTTCACAAAATTCACGGTTCAATCACTGTCTGTTGTTGCATTGAGACTCTGGTAGGGCTTTATTTTGAAATTCTCGTCAGCAAAATAGAGGGAAAACAAACAATATTGACAATATTGTTTATAAAATGTTACTCACCATGTTCATTTATGGTTAATCTGACTGGTCCGTTGCGTTCGCACCACATACTTGATAATCGTGCTGTAAACATTACCTACGCCAATAGCAGGCGCTTATAATCGTGACGTGCGCCAATGGCAGCTGCAAAGGAGAAGCAATATGGGAAATACCGACTGTTTTAAGGAATAAACGCAGACTTTTTGGTTCTTGTCGTGTTTAACACAATCTACACTCGATCGCGCGAGGATATCCATCGTGAAAAATCGCAGCTTGAATTTTTTTTTTAGTTACCATCGAAGTGAAAGACAGGTCCATTCTGTGGTATAAATACTACATACAACAAAACTACAACTCCCAGCAGGCCGTTGGGTCCATTGGCTGCGCGCGCACACACACTCAATCAATGACACTTACCCATTAGAAAACGCAAATGCATACGTCCTGGGACGGTAACACCAGTCAAATTAAATCATTAAAGGAAAATACATCTTTGCAGTGCATACACAGAAGTGCCAATAATATATTTTCACTGCATTTACAATTGCAGAAATAAAGCTATGAGATCGTTATTACAATTAGAAATCAGAAAAAAAAAAAAAAAAATTTTTTATATATGTCCAAATAGAAACTGTTATTTAAAATGGTAATAATATATCACAATACTGTAGTTTATAGCCTAGGCTACTATATTTTAATCAAATAAATGCAGGCTGGGGGAGCAGCGCAAGAGACTTATTTCAAAAACATTAAAAAAATCCACCTGACACACACACACACACACACACACACACACACAAGTTTCAAGTTTTGAAAAATACAACAACAAACAGTACTTTTGAACGGTACAGTTGGTTTCATTACAACATTTACACTACATTTATTCATTTAACATAACCTTTATTGACTTAGAAAATGACAGGCTAATTAATATGTTATATGAATTTGTGTTTCAATATGTGGCATCGTCAGGTTTTCATACCTCAAATTAAAACCCAGTGATGTCTAATGGTAACAAAATAAAAACGAAACTAAGATTATGCCCTGTATCATGAAGAAAACATAGGTTTATTTTGTGTTACATGACACCTATTGGTGTTGCCTATATGAACAGTGCTAATTCAGGTTAAGAATACACTGTGACAGAGGCAAAACAATTTATTAAAATAATAATAACAACAATAACAATAATGATTATGACGACGCATGCAAAACAGAGAGAAAAGACTCAATTCTATTCGAATAATTACACAATACCACTGTTACGTTCCCAATTCATTTTCTAGGGGCAAAAGGGAAAGTAGCTTTAAAGCAAAAATGACCAGCGACAAAGAAAAGTTAACCTATCTGAGTCCCAGCACACAATACACAAAGTAAGATTTCCAATACATTTATTTACAATAAGTGATAAATACAGTGCAAAAAGAATCCTAAACAAACAGCTCCAAAAGAAAAAGAAATGAAGCCTGTTCTTCAGGAGCAGGTAAAGCCAAAACAAACAAAAGATCTCACTACCCGGTAGAAGGAACACCTACAACAATCAACACAAATAAACAACAGAACTCTTACCTTACTTCCTAACTAACAAAAAAACAGGAGAAAATGAGAAAAGAAAAATGGCACCCACTCCCTACTGCTCCAACACTCAACAATGGGCAAGCAATTCAAAGCTGCACACTACAGCCGTAACAACACATTTAAGCGTAACAACACACTTAAGCTTAACATACACCAAAAAGAGCAACACTCCAAGTCTGGTAAGACAACAGTCTCAGGCCACATTTACACATAGCCGGGTATTTAGAGAAACGAATATTTCTCCCCCTCCGTTTTCAAAAATAACATCGTGCACACAATATCGTTTTCAAAAAAAGTTGTCGTTTACATCAACCCGCATAAATACAAAGGGGCGGCAGTGTAAGGAGAAGGATAAAGCCATGCAAGCCAATCAGAATCCTCAAAATCGACAACGACGAATAGCAAGAGCGACTTCCTGTTCCTTTCAAAACAATAGACATGGCGCGAGGTTCGTTCGTGTGGACAGACAGCGAAGCAAATGCAAACAGGCCAAAAGCGTTTTCACAAAAGTAAAAATGAGTACCACTTTAACAGCATCCATGATCAAATAGTAGCCAAACAAACTCATAGACAGTATGGAACAAACTCTAAACATAGGGCGCTCACATGACGTAAGCATTTTCTGGCGCATAATGTGACGTTTGAGAACCTAAAACCCCGTTTCTCCCAGTTGACACGGCAACACATAACCGGCGTTTTCAGAAATCTCCACTTTGGCCGGAGTTTAATAGAAATAATCGTTTTCTGGGATAAAAATGGCGTTTTCGTGTAAATGACAGGCCAAAACGCAGGGAAATATCTGCGTTTTCCCATCGTGTAAACGGGGCCTCAGGCTCTTGGGAGAAGAAACCTCTCCCAGTCCCAGTCCCAGTCCCAGTCCCAGTCCCAGTCCCAGTCCCAGTCTCTCTCTCTCTCTCTCTCTCCCCGGCTCTGCTTAAATACTGGATCCTCTTGCCATTGATGAGGAACAGCTGGTAGGTCCCATCACCTAGATTAGGACAGGGAGGAGCACAAGAAATTGGACAAAAAAAACCAAAATAAAAACCTTTTAATATATGTCCAAATAGAAACTGTTATTTAAAATGGTAATAATATATCACAATACTGTAGTTTATAGCCTAGGCTACTATATTTTAATCAAATAAATGCAGGCTGGGGGAGCAGCGCAAGAGACTTATTTCAAAAACATTAAAAAAAATCCACCTGACACACACACACAAGTTTCAAGTTTTGAAAAATACAACAACAAACAGTAATATTGTAAAGTATAATAACAATTGAATTTATAATTAGCCTATATAGGATTATGTAATGGTTCACAAAATTCACGGTTCAATCACTGTCTGTTGTTGCATTGAGACTCTGGTAGGGCTTTATTTTGAAATTCTCGTCAGCAAAATAGAGGGAAAACAAACAATATTGACAATATTGTTTATAAAATGTTACTCACCATGTTCATTTATGGTTAATCTGACTGGTCCGTTGCGTTCGCACCACATACTTGATAATCGTGCTGTAAACATTACCTACGCCAATAGCAGGCGCTTATAATCGTGACGTGCGCCAATGGCAGCTGCAAAGGAGAAGCAATATGGGAAATACCGACTGTTTTAAGGAATAAACGCAGAATTTTTGGTTCTTGTCGTGTTTAACACAATCTACACTCGATCGCGCGAGGATATCCATCGTGAAAAATCGCAGCTTGAATTTTTTTTTTAGTTACCATCGAAGTGAAAGACAGGTCCATTCTGTGGTATAAATACTACATACAACAAAACTACAACTCCCAGCAGGCCGTTGGGTCCATTGGCTGCGCGCGCACACACACTCAATCAATGACACTTACCCATTAGAAAACGCAAATGCACACGTCCTGGGACGGTAACACCAGTCAAATTAAATCATTAAAGGAAAATACATCTTTGCAGTGCATACACAGAAGTGCCAATAATATATTTTCACTGCATTTACAATTGCAGAAATAAAGCTATGAGATCGTTATTACAATTAGAAATCAGAAAAAAAAAAAATACTTTTTTTTTTATATATGTCCAAATAGAAACTGTTATTTAAAATGGTAATAATATATCACAATACTGTAGTTTATAGCCTAGGCTACTATATTTTAATCAAATAAATGCAGGCTGGGGGAGCAGCGCAAGAGACTTATTTCAAAAACATTAAAAAAATCCACCTGACACACACACACACACACACAAGTTTCAAGTTTTGAAAAATACAACAACAAACAGTACTTTTGAACGGTACAGTTGGTTTCATTACAACATTTACACTACATTTATTCATTTAACATAACCTTTATTGACTTAGAAAATGACAGGCTAATTAATATGTTATATGAATTTGTGTTTCAATATGTGGCATCGTCAGGTTTTCATACCTCAAATTAAAACCCAGTGATGTCTAATGGTAACAAAATAAAAACGAAACTAAGATTATGCCCTGTATCATGAAGAAAACATAGGTTTATTTTGTGTTACACGACACCTATTGGTGTTGCCTATATGAACAGTGCTAATTCAGGTTAAGAATACACTGTGACAGAGGCAAAACAATTTATTAAAATAATAATAACAACAATAACAATAATGATTATGACGACGCATGCAAAACAGAGAGAAAAGACTCAATTCTATTCGAATAATTACACAATACCACTGTTACGTTCCCAATTCATTTTCTAGGGGCAAAAGGGAAAGTAGCTTTAAAGCAAAAATGAACAGCGACAAAGAAAAGTTAACCTATCTGAGTCCCAGCACACAATACACAAAGTAAGATTTCCAATACATTTATTTACAATAAGTGATAAATACAGTGCAAAAAGAATCCTAAACAAACAGCTCCAAAAGAAAAAGAAATGAAGCCTGTTCTTCAGGAGCAGGTAAAGCCAAAACAAACAAAAGATCTCACTACCCGGTAGAAGGAACACCTACAACAATCAACACAAATAAACAACAGAACTCTTACCTTACTTCCTAACTAACAAAAAACAGGAGAAAATGAGAAAAGAAAAATGGCACCCACTCCCTACTGCTCCAACACTCAACAATGGGCAAGCAATTCAAAGCTGCACACTACAGCCGTAACAACACATTTAAGCGTAACAACACACTTAAGCTTAACATACACCAACAAGAGCAACACTCCAAGTCTGGTAACACAACAGTCTCAGGCCACATTTACACATAGCCGGGTATTTAGAGAAACGAATATTTCTCCCCCTCCGTTTTCAAAAATAACATTGTGCACACAATATCGTTTTCAAAAAAAGTTGTCGTTTACATCAACCCGCATAAATACAAAGGGGCGGCAGTGTAAGGAGAAGGATAAAGCCATGCAAGCCAATCAGAATCCTCAAAATCGACAACGACGAATAGCACGAGCGACTTCCTGTTCCTTTCAAAACAATAGACATGGCGCGAGGTTCGTTCGTGTGGACAGACAGCAAAGCAAATGCAAACAGGCCAAAAGCGTTTTCACAAAAGTAAAAATGAGTACCACTTTAACAGCATCCATGATCAAATAGTAGCCAAACAAACTCATAGACAGTATGGAACAAACTCTAAACATAGGGCGCTCACATGACGTAAGCATTTTCTGGCGCATAATGTGACGTTTGAGAACCTAAAACCCCGTTTCTCCCAGTTGACACGGCAACACATAACCGGCGTTTTCAGAAATCTCCACTTTGGCCGGAGTTTAATAGAAATAATCGTTTTCTGGGATAAAAACGGCGTTTTCGTGTAAATGACAGGCCAAAACGCAGGGAAATATCTGCGTTTTCCCATCGTGTAAACGGGGCCTCAGGCTCTTGGGAGAAGAAACCTCTCCCAGTCCCAGTCCCAGTCCCAGTCCCAGTCTCTCTCTCTCTCTCTCTCTCTCTCTCTCTCTCTCTCTCTCCCCGGCTCTGCTTAAATACTGGATCCTCTTGCCATTGATGAGGAACAGCTGGTAGGTCCCATCACCTAGATTAGGACAGGGAGGAGCACAAGAAATTGGACAAAAAAAACCAAAATAAAAACCTTTTAATATATGTCCAAATAGAAACTGTTATTTAAAATGGTAATAATATATCACAATACTGTAGTTTATAGCCTAGGCTACTATATTTTAATCAAATAAATGCAGGCTGGGGGAGCAGCGCAAGAGACTTATTTCAAAAACATTAAAAAAAATCCACCTGACACACACACACACACACACAAGTTTCAAGTTTTGAAAAATACAACAACAAACAGTAATATTGTAAAGTATAATAACAATTGAATTTATAATTAGCCTATATAGGATTATGTAATGGTTCACAAAATTCACGGTTCAATCACTGTCTGTTGTTGCATTGAGACTCTGGTAGGGCTTTATTTTGAAATTCTCGTCAGCAAAATAGAGGGAAAACAAACAATATTGACAATATTGTTTATAAAATGTTACTCACCATGTTCATTTATGGTTAATCTGACTGGTCCGTTGCGTTCGCACCACATACTTGATAATCGTGCTGTAAACATTACCTACGCCAATAGCAGGCGCTTATAATCGTGACGTGCGCCAATGGCAGCTGCAAAGGAGAAGCAATATGGGAAATACCGACTGTTTTAAGGAATAAACGCAGAATTTTTGGTTCTTGTCGTGTTTAACACAATCTACACTCGATCGCGCGAGGATATCCATCGTGAAAAATCGCAGCTTGAATTTTTTTTTTAGTTACCATCGAAGTGAAAGACAGGTCCATTCTGTGGTATAAATACTACATACAACAAAACTACAACTCCCAGCAGGCCGTTGGGTCCATTGGCTGCGCGCGCACACACACTCAATCAATGACACTTACCCATTAGAAAACGCAAATGCACACGTCCTGGGACGGTAACACCAGTCAAATTAAATCATTAAAGGAAAATACATCTTTGCAGTGCATACACAGAAGTGCCAATAATATATTTTCACTGCATTTACAATTGCAGAAATAAAGCTATGAGATCGTTATTACAATTAGAAATCAGAAAAAAAAAAAATACTTTTTTTTTTATATATGTCCAAATAGAAACTGTTATTTAAAATGGTAATAATATATCACAATACTGTAGTTTATAGCCTAGGCTACTATATTTTAATCAAATAAATGCAGGCTGGGGGAGCAGCGCAAGAGACTTATTTCAAAAACATTAAAAAAATCCACCTGACACACACACACACACACACAAGTTTCAAGTTTTGAAAAATACAACAACAAACAGTACTTTTGAACGGTACAGTTGGTTTCATTACAACATTTACACTACATTTATTCATTTAACATAACCTTTATTGACTTAGAAAATGACAGGCTAATTAATATGTTATATGAATTTGTGTTTCAATATGTGGCATCGTCAGGTTTTCATACCTCAAATTAAAACCCAGTGATGTCTAATGGTAACAAAATAAAAACGAAACTAAGATTATGCCCTGTATCATGAAGAAAACATAGGTTTATTTTGTGTTACACGACACCTATTGGTGTTGCCTATATGAACAGTGCTAATTCAGGTTAAGAATACACTGTGACAGAGGCAAAACAATTTATTAAAATAATAATAACAACAATAACAATAATGATTATGACGACGCATGCAAAACAGAGAGAAAAGACTCAATTCTATTCGAATAATTACACAATACCACTGTTACGTTCCCAATTCATTTTCTAGGGGCAAAAGGGAAAGTAGCTTTAAAGCAAAAATGAACAGCGACAAAGAAAAGTTAACCTATCTGAGTCCCAGCACACAATACACAAAGTAAGATTTCCAATACATTTATTTACAATAAGTGATAAATACAGTGCAAAAAGAATCCTAAACAAACAGCTCCAAAAGAAAAAGAAATGAAGCCTGTTCTTCAGGAGCAGGTAAAGCCAAAACAAACAAAAGATCTCACTACCCGTTAGAAGGAACACCTACAACAATCAACACAAATAAACAACAGAACTCTTACCTTACTTCCTAACTAACAAAAAACAGGAGAAAATGAGAAAAGAAAAATGGCACCCACTCCCTACTGCTCCAACACTCAACAATGGGCAAGCAATTCAAAGCTGCACACTACAGCCGTAACAACACATTTAAGCGTAACAACACACTTAAGCTTAACATACACCAACAAGAGCAACACTCCAAGTCTGGTAACACAACAGTCTCAGGCCACATTTACACATAGCCGGGTATTTAGAGAAACGAATATTTCTCCCCCTCCGTTTTCAAAAATAACATCGTGCACACAATATCGTTTTCAAAAAAAGTTGTCGTTTACATCAACCCGCATAAATACAAAGGGGCGGCAGTGTAAGGAGAAGGATAAAGCCATGCAAGCCAATCAGAATCCTCAAAATCGACAACGACGAATAGCACGAGCGACTTCCTGTTCCTTTCAAAACAATAGACATGGCGCGAGGTTCGTTCGTGTGGACAGACAGCAAAGCAAATGCAAACAGGCCAAAAGCGTTTTCACAAAAGTAAAAATGAGTACCACTTTAACAGCATCCATGATCAAATAGTAGCCAAACAAACTCATAGACAGTATGGAACAAACTCTAAACATAGGGCGCTCACATGACGTAAGCATTTTCTGGCGCATAAAGTGACGTTTGAGAACCTAAAACCCCGTTTCTCCCAGTTGACACGGCAACACATAACCGGCGTTTTCAGAAATCTCCACTTTGGCCGGAGTTTAATAGAAATAATCGTTTTCTGGGATAAAAATGGCGTTTTCGTGTAAATGACAGGCCAAAACGCAGGGAAATATCTGCGTTTTCCCATCGTGTAAACGGGGCCTCAGGCTCTTGGGAGAAGAAACCTCTCCCAGTCCCAGTCCCAGTCCCAGTCCCAGTCCCAGTCCCAGTCCCAGTCCCAGTCCCAGTCCCAGTCCCAGTCTCTCTCTCTCTCTCTCTCTCTCCCCGGCTCTGCTTAAATACTGGATCCTCTTGCCATTGATGAGGAACAGCTGGTAGGTCCCATCACCTAGATTAGGACAGGGAGGAGCACAAGAAATTGGACAAAAAAAACCAAAATAAAAACCTTTTAATATATGTCCAAATAGAAACTGTTATTTAAAATGGTAATAATATATCACAATACTGTAGTTTATAGCCTAGGCTACTATATTTTAATCAAATAAATGCAGGCTGGGGGAGCAGCGCAAGAGACTTATTTCAAAAACATTAAAAAAAATCCACCTGACACACACACACAAGTTTCAAGTTTTGAAAAATACAACAACAAACAGTAATATTGTAAAGTATAATAACAATTGAATTTATAATTAGCCTATATAGGATTATGTAATGGTTCACAAAATTCACGGTTCAATCACTGTCTGTTGTTGCATTGAGACTCTGGTAGGGCTTTATTTTGAAATTCTCGTCAGCAAAATAGAGGGAAAACAAACAATATTGACAATATTGTTTATAAAATGTTACTCACCATGTTCATTTATGGTTAATCTGACTGGTCCGTTGCGTTCGCACCACATACTTGATAATCGTGCTGTAAACATTACCTACGCCAATAGCAGGCGCTTATAATCGTGACGTGCGCCAATGGCAGCTGCAAAGGAGAAGCAATATGGGAAATACCGACTGTTTTAAGGAATAAACGCAGAATTTTTGGTTCTTGTCGTGTTTAACACAATCTACACTCGATCGCGCGAGGATATCCATCGTGAAAAATCGCAGCTTGAATTTTTTTTTTAGTTACCATCGAAGTGAAAGACAGGTCCATTCTGTGGTATAAATACTACATACAACAAAACTACAACTCCCAGCAGGCCGTTGGGTCCATTGGCTGCGCGCGCACACACACTCAATCAATGACACTTACCCATTAGAAAACGCAAATGCACACGTCCTGGGACGGTAACACCAGTCAAATTAAATCATTAAAGGAAAATACATCTTTGCAGTGCATACACAGAAGTGCCAATAATATATTTTCACTGCATTTACAATTGCAGAAATAAAGCTATGAGATCGTTATTACAATTAGAAATCAGAAAAAAAAAAAATACTTTTTTTTTTATATATGTCCAAATAGAAACTGTTATTTAAAATGGTAATAATATATCACAATACTGTAGTTTATAGCCTAGGCTACTATATTTTAATCAAATAAATGCAGGCTGGGGGAGCAGCGCAAGAGACTTATTTCAAAAACATT
>CM038634.1:1193873-1198873 GCA_021554675.1 Leuciscus idus | reverse complement strand
GGCTGGGGGAGCAGCGCAAGAGACTTATTTCAAAAACATTAAAAAAATCCACCTGACACACACACACACACAAGTTTCAAGTTTTGAAAAATACAACAACAAACAGTAATATTGTAAAGTATAATAACAATTGAATTTATAATTAGCCTATATAGGATTATGTAATGGTTCACAAAATTCACGGTTCAATCACTGTCTGTTGTTGCATTGAGACTCTGGTAGGGCTTTATTTTGAAATTCTCGTCAGCAAAATAGAGGGAAAACAAACAATATTGACAATATTGTTTATAAAATGTTACTCACCATGTTCATTTATGGTTAATCTGACTGGTCCGTTGCGTTCGCACCACATACTTGATAATCGTGCTGTAAACATTACCTACGCCAATAGCAGGCGCTTATAATCGTGACGTGCGCCAATGGCAGCTGCAAAGGAGAAGCAATATGGGAAATACCGACTGTTTTAAGGAATAAACGCAGACTTTTTGGTTCTTGTCGTGTTTAACACAATCTACACTCGATCGCGCGAGGATATCCATCGTGAAAAATCGCAGCTTGAATTTTTTTTTTAGTTACCATCGAAGTGAAAGACAGGTCCATTCTGTGGTATAAATACTACATACAACAAAACTACAACTCCCAGCAGGCCGTTGGGTCCATTGGCTGCGCGCGCACACACACTCAATCAATGACACTTACCCATTAAGGCCAATTTATACTTCTGCGTCGGGTGCGCGTAGAAGGTACGGCGTAGCATACGCATTGACGTGTACCATACGTCGTACCCTTCGCCGTACCCTGACGCGCACCTCCTCAAAAATGTAACTACGCGTCGCGGCGACGCGGACCGCAAGATCTGTGATTGGTCGACTGGATAGCATCGCGTTTCCTCCTACGCATTTCCGGAATGATCTTCTGCACTCTGCACCGCCCGCCCGCCATTTTTAAATTCCGAAGATCAGTGAAGAGCCATGGAAATAGACCAAGTGACCGAGAGATTGCTTGAAGAAGTGCGGAAATACAGCCATCTGTATGACTCCTTCAGTCGCCATTGCTCGTAGAAACCTAAACTCAAAATAGCCGCGAGGAATGTAAACACAGTGGAACTGGAACATTAAAACCCACCCGCGCCAACTAGCGTTTCGGCGGTGTAACTGCACATCAACACAGACATTCGCAGAAGTATAAATGCTCACGACGGCGTCGCCTACGTGCGTACCCTACGACGTACACTACGGCGTACCCTCGACGCAGAAGTATAAATTGGCCTTTAGAAAACGCAAATGCATACGTCCTGGGACGGTAACACCAGTCAAATTAAATCATTAAAGGAAAATACATCTTTGCAGTGCATACACAGAAGTGCCAATAATATATTTTCACTGCATTTACAATTGCAGAAATAAAGCTATGAGATCGTTATTACAATTAGAAATCAGAAAAAAAAAAAAAAAAATTTTTTATATATGTCCAAATAGAAACTGTTATTTAAAATGGTAATAATATATCACAATACTGTAGTTTATAGCCTAGGCTACTATATTTTAATCAAATAAATGCAGGCTGGGGGAGCAGCGCAAGAGACTTATTTCAAAAACATTAAAAAAATCCACCTGACACACACACACACACACACACACACACACACACACACACAAGTTTCAAGTTTTGAAAAATACAACAACAAACAGTACTTTTGAACGGTACAGTTGGTTTCATTACAACATTTACACTACATTTATTCATTTAACATAACCTTTATTGACTTAGAAAATGACAGGCTAATTAATATGTTATATGAATTTGTGTTTCAATATGTGGCATCGTCAGGTTTTCATACCTCAAATTAAAACCCAGTGATGTCTAATGGTAACAAAATAAAAACGAAACTAAGATTATGCCCTGTATCATGAAGAAAACATAGGTTTATTTTGTGTTACACGACACCTATTGGTGTTGCCTATATGAACAGTGCTAATTCAGGTTAAGAATACACTGTGACAGAGGCAAAACAATTTATTAAAATAATAATAACAACAATAACAATAATGATTATGACGACGCATGCAAAACAGAGAGAAAAGACTCAATTCTATTCGAATAATTACACAATACCACTGTTACGTTCCCAATTCATTTTCTAGGGGCAAAAGGGAAAGTAGCTTTAAAGCAAAAATGAACAGCGACAAAGAAAAGTTAACCTATCTGAGTCCCAGCACACAATACACAAAGTAAGATTTCCAATACATTTATTTACAATAAGTGATAAATACAGTGCAAAAAGAATCCTAAACAAACAGCTCCAAAAGAAAAAGAAATGAAGCCTGTTCTTCAGGAGCAGGTAAAGCCAAAACAAACAAAAGATCTCACTACCCGGTAGAAGGAACACCTACAACAATCAACACAAATAAACAACAGAACTCTTACCTTACTTCCTAACTAACAAAAAACAGGAGAAAATGAGAAAAGAAAAATGGCACCCACTCCCTACTGCTCCAACACTCAACAATGGGCAAGCAATTCAAAGCTGCACACTACAGCCGTAACAACACATTTAAGCGTAACAACACACTTAAGCTTAACATACACCAACAAGAGCAACACTCCAAGTCTGGTAAGACAACAGTCTCAGGCCACATTTACACATAGCCGGGTATTTAGAGAAACGAATATTTCTCCCCCTCCGTTTTCAAAAATAACATCGTGCACACAATATCGTTTTCAAAAAAAGTTGTCGTTTACATCAACCCGCATAAATACAAAGGGGCGGCAGTGTAAGGAGAAGGATAAAGCCATGCAAGCCAATCAGAATCCTCAAAATCGACAACGACGAATAGCACGAGCGACTTCCTGTTCCTTTCAAAACAATAGACATGGCGCGAGGTTCGTTCGTGTGGACAGACAGCAAAGCAAATGCAAACAGGCCAAAAGCGTTTTCACAAAAGTAAAAATGAGTACCACTTTAACAGCATCCATGATCAAATAGTAGCCAAACAAACTCATAGACAGTATGGAACAAACTCTAAACATAGGGCGCTCACATGACGTAAGCATTTTCTGGCGCATAATGTGACGTTTGAGAACCTAAAACCCCGTTTCTCCCAGTTGACACGGCAACACATAACCGGCGTTTTCAGAAATCTCCACTTTGGCCGGAGTTTAATAGAAATAATCGTTTTCTGGGATAAAAACGGCGTTTTCGTGTAAATGACAGGCCAAAACGCAGGGAAATATCTGCGTTTTCCCATCGTGTAAACGGGGCCTCAGGCTCTTGGGAGAAGAAACCTCTCCCTCTCCCAGTCCCAGTCCCAGTCCCAGTCCCAGTCCCAGTCCCAGTCCCAGTCCCAGTCTCAGTCTCTCTCTCTCTCTCTCCCCGGCTCTGCTTAAATACTGGATCCTCTTGCCATTGATGAGGAACAGCTGGTAGGTCCCATCACCTAGATTAGGACAGGGAGGAGCACAAGAAATTGGACAAAAAAAAACAAAATAAAAACCTTTTAATATATGTCCAAATAGAAACTGTTATTTAAAATGGTAATAATATATCACAATACTGTAGTTTATAGCCTAGGCTACTATATTTTAATCAAATAAATGCAGGCTGGGGGAGCAGCGCAAGAGACTTATTTCAAAAACATTAAAAAAATCCACCTGACACACACACACACACAAGTTTCAAGTTTTGAAAAATACAACAACAAACAGTAATATTGTAAAGTATAATAACAATTGAATTTATAATTAGCCTATATAGGATTATGTAATGGTTCACAAAATTCACGGTTCAATCACTGTCTGTTGTTGCATTGAGACTCTGGTAGGGCTTTATTTTGAAATTCTCGTCAGCAAAATAGAGGGAAAACAAACAATATTGACAATATTGTTTATAAAATGTTACTCACCATGTTCATTTATGGTTAATCTGACTGGTCCGTTGCGTTCGCACCACATACTTGATAATCGTGCTGTAAACATTACCTACGCCAATAGCAGGCGCTTATAATCGTGACGTGCGCCAATGGCAGCTGCAAAGGAGAAGCAATATGGGAAATACCGACTGTTTTAAGGAATAAACGCAGACTTTTTGGTTCTTGTCGTGTTTAACACAATCTACACTCGATCGCGCGAGGATATCCATCGTGAAAAATCGCAGCTTGAATTTTTTTTTTAGTTACCATCGAAGTGAAAGACAGGTCCATTCTGTGGTATAAATACTACATACAACAAAATTACAACTCCCAGCAGGCCGTTGGGTCCATTGGCTGCGCGCGCACACACACTCAATCAATGACACTTACCCATTAGAAAACGCAAATGCATACGTCCTGGGACGGTAACACCAGTCAAATTAAATCATTAAAGGAAAATACATCTTTGCAGTGCATACACAGAAGTGCCAATAATATATTTTCACTGCATTTACAATTGCATAAATAAAGCTATGAGATCGTTATTACAATTAGAAATCAGAAAAAAAAAAAAAATTTTTTTTTATATATGTCCAAATAGAAACTGTTATTTAAAATGGTAATAATATATCACAATACTGTAGTTTATAGCCTAGGCTACTATATTTTAATCAAATAAATGCAGGCTGGGGGAGCAGCGCAAGAGACTTATTTCAAAAACATTAAAAAAATCCACCTGACACACACACACACACACACAAGTTTCAAGTTTTGAAAAATACAACAACAAACAGTACTTTTGAACGGTACAGTTGGTTTCATTACAACATTTACACTACATTTATTCATTTAACATAACCTTTATTGACTTAGAAAATGACAGGCTAATTAATATGTTATATGAATTTGTGTTTCAATATGTGGCATCGTCAGGTTTTCATACCTCAAATTAAAACCCAGTGATGTCTAATGGTAACAAAATAAAAACGAAACTAAGATTATGCCCTGTATCATGAAGAAAACATAGGTTTATTTTGTGTTACATGACACCTATTGGTGTTGCCTATATGAACAGTGCTAATTCAGGTTAAG